>CANXYI011573622.1:0-13168 GCA_948208565.1 Hura crepitans | reverse complement strand
TCAAAGTATCTTATGTTATGATTTATCATGGTATTTTTACTTGAAAAGTTAATACTTTCTGGTCCAGTGACATTTTTGGTTTAGGTAGAGGTCAACTGGATAGTTGTAGGTCATTTCGACCACTTTTAAAGTCACTTTTATAGGACTATTTTAAGCCCAAATTAAGCTCAATTTTCAAGGTTCTTTTTAGTATTTTACTGGGCACTAGGCCAACTATAATTGGGCAAAGTCTATGGCCAAAACATAGGCATTAAAGCCACTAAAACTGGGCTAACTCCATGGCTAAAATCTAGGCACAAATGCGAATTCCAACTGGGCCAAATCTATGGCTAAAATACAACTGAATTCTAGCCTTTCAAAGGCACAACTAAAGTTCACTTTACTAGTTCATTTAAGCCACTTTTAAGGTTATTATTTCAAGATTTAAATACTTATTTTAGTTTAAGTCTTTCTAGCCAATTCAAGGCACATTTTTAAGTATCTATTGTGATATTACTATGCCCTTTACTTAGCTAATTCCATAGCAACTTTATGGCAACAATCAAGCTACATTAATGTACTTACTTAATACTTAACAACTTAAAGTTCCAATTCAACATGCCTTGACTAACCCTTTCAGGTACTTAAGGGAATTGGAGTTAAATTCCATTCTTTTCCATATAATCCCAACATTCAAACATACTTACATGCCATGAAATCAAACATGATCATAACATCTCAAATCTAAGCCAATTTGGCTAAAGTAAAATGTAAAATTCATAAAACCTATACATGCTAACTTACAGGTACAGGGAATTTCACACATTCTATGATGATTTCTTTTGCCAACTTTAATTAATTCATATCCTAACATGCCAAGCACCTTTTAAATCAATTATAAGTAGGAGAATTCCTAGTTAAAGAACCATAGGTAGCAAATTCTAGCAAGCAATATGAAGCAAATTAAGCAACTACTCATAGCAATATGCCATTTTCCACTTAAAACTAAAAAGAACCAACTTTACTAAAGGAGAAATCAACTTTAATTACATCCTTCTAGCCCTTCTAAATTAAATTTACTAACTTAGGCACCTAAACACTTGAAGAATAGGCTCTACTTTCACTTACATAATACTTTAAAGGTGTCAATCCCATCTAAAGTCGTGCTACCAACCTAGTTCCATCAAGCAGAGTGATCTTGTGCCTCCTCTGTAGGCCTCTAAATGCTCTCTAATGGCCACTAATCCCTTATGCACACCACAACATGGATGTTAGCTATGATTTGGCATCAATAATCACTCAAAAAAACCCAAGAAATAAGTGAGATACAACCATAAACTAACCTTGGTGTCATGGTTCTAGACTGTTTTGAACTAGTCACCTTGGACAAATTTTATCTCTCAAATAGAAACTCCTTTTGGCCTGATTCTTTTTCCTGGTGGTGCCTAACATCCTACAAAATTTTTATCCATTGGAATAACCTCTTTTGGCCACTAGAGGAAAAACTTATAGCCTAAATACAAAAGGGGTGGTGTTAGGAATTCTAGTAAAAGATAGGAAAATGAGCAAAATGAGTTTTGGTCTTTAACAAGTGGAAATCCACATGTCACATGCCCTTTACCACTTGGCATGGTTACTCATCCACTTGGCATTATTGTGGATCCCTTATTGACACCTGAAAATTGTCCCAAAAATTCCTGAACCATCTCGGTTTTTTAGTAAATATCAAAAATTGATAGAAATTCACTCAGACCTCTAAAAATTACATTATTTATTTTAAATTTCCTATTTTAATCCCCTCTACTAGCTTGTAAATTTTTGTGGCAAATTCCACTGATAAGGTAGTTTTAAGACTGCATCGATTTGCATGCCAATCTTAAAGATTACAAGATTTTGCAAATGACCACTAATTCCAAAAATTCTATCACCATTGGACTCAGTGTAATTTTCTAGCTTTAGGGTCCACTATTTTCAGGTCTTTCCAAGCACATCCTAGGTCAGTCCCAACCTGAAAAATTTTTATTGCCTCAGTGGGTAGTTTATAGCCTAAATGAATTGTTGGTTCTACTGAATTTTTAAAATTTGCCTTTTTCATCATTTTAGAGCTCCCTTGAAGTTTTCATGACCAATGTCACTACCTCAGTCCATGTGTAAGCCACTCGACCCCCTAAGTACACCTCTCGAACCCTATGGCATTATTCGCAGAGGCTCAAAACATGACCATTACACTAACTCATGATATGCCCTAAAAGTTTACTTAAAGTTACCCCAAAGACACATTTTTTCAGATTCAAACATAGATTGTATTTATCTATCCACTTGAAGAACTTTTCCAACACCTCAAAATTTTATTCCCTCTAAAAGGACTTAATCGTCATATCATCAACATACACCTCCACTTCTTTATGAATTAGGTAATTGAGAATTCTTATAGCCATCCTCTAGTATATAGCTATGACATTCTTTAACCTAAAAGGCATAACTCTATAGCGAATGGCACCCCACTCCGTGATAGAGGCAGTTTTTATCTTGTCCACTATCCTATTTAGAATCTGATTATAACCAACATATCCATCCACAAAACTATACATTTTACACATTGCCGTGCTATCCACTAGCACATCTATATGAGGTAATGGAAAGTCAAATTTTGGGTAGGCTTTATTCATATCCTTATAATTTATGCACATTCTGACTTTACCATCTTTCTTGGCAATTGGTATCATATTGGCTAGCTAGGTCGGATACTATACCTCTTCTAAGAACTTGGCTATGATTTGTTTGTGCACTTTTTCTTTTATCTTCTTCACCTATTCTAGTCTTATTCTCCTCAACTTTTGCTTCACTAGTTTTACTTCTAGGTATGTGTAGACAGCATGTTCAGCTACTTCTCGATCTACCCGGAGCATGTCTTCATAGGTCCAAGTAAAGACTTTTTCATACTTTTTTAACATTCTCTCAAATTTAATTCTCCTTTTAGGTGTTACATCATATGCAATTAAGATCTCTTTAGGAATTTTGTCAGTACCAAGATTAAATGAGGTAGTATTTGTTTAATTAATGTAAAAAATGTTATGCGTGTCATGATTATCATTATGCGTGATGTAGTTAGATGATACAACACAAAAATAAGCAAAATCATTCATTTTCTTAACAAAAGAAATTGGAAGATCATTATTAAAAATCTCAAGTACATATAAATTCTCAAAAGGATCTTTAAGAGGGTTCTGCTCTTCAATTTTCTTCTTCCCCTTGTCTTGAAGCATGGCTATGGTTAGAATCTCTTCCTTGGGTTTGACTTTTAGTTTGGCTATGTTGGTTATAACTTTTTCATCCTAAAAGTTTGAACTGGCTTTTACTTCATTTGCAAGCCAATCGAACACATCACTGAAAATCTTAAACCCTGGCATGACCTTCCCCTTAATGATAGCTAGCTCTGACTCTCCACAGTAGTTGACATTTCCCTCAGCTCGAATGAAACTCTCTTCTAATAGTGGGATACCTTTTATTGTCTTTTTTGGCTCTAAAGTCTCTGCTAGGTATCCTAACCCTTTTCGATCCTTCTATCCTTGAGGCTGAATGGCTGAGATTGAACCACTTAAAGCATGTCCCAAACCAGTAACAAGTAAATAGTTCATCTTTTTCAACATATTTACCATCTTGGGATTACCATCTTCTTATTCTGAAATGATCCCAGTAATATACAAACCATTAAAAGGTTAGTTGGCTATCTCAAGCATCGAAACCTAATTCTTCTTCATACCCTGATTATCACTATCTCACCATTATAGGGGATTTTTATCAATAGATGTAGTGTCGATGGAACTCCTCCCAGCTTATGGAACTATGGCTTCCTAGAATTAAAGAGAAATTTGCATGAATATCAAGCACTGCAAGCTCTACATCATCTATTATTACCATATCTTAACATTAACTTTGAAAGTCCTATATGCCTGTCTCTTAGAATTGTCATAGGCCATGATGGTGAGTTTGGACTGAGAGATCATTGAATCTTCAGTCCCATATGTAGCTATTGCTTTCAGTAAGCACACATTGATTGATGACCCATCATTAACCATTAGACATGCCATGTGCTGACTGTTGACTTTAACTCTTATGTATAAAGGATGGTTATGGTGACGCCCTTAAGGTGGAAGATCTTTGTTAGAGAAGGTAACCATTGCTTTTTCCTCTCTTTTCACCATTGTCACTAGCTCATATGGTGATATGGTTGTTGAAACTATTGTAGCACATAAGGCTTTAACCACCTTTTATCGATGAGAGGAAGATTGATGCAATAAATCCCAGGTTGAAATCTATGTAGGAGTCTTCTTTAATAGCTTCATCACTGTATCCTCTTCTTTCTCTATAACTAGGGGAATTAGCTCCTTATCCACCTTTGGCACTACCTAACCACTTCAGGTTACTACTTTGGTCTCTTCTTCCTCACTCAAATTTTACTCTGAATCTAAATCTATCCATAAGTCTTAGACCTATTCCTCTAGCTCACTTTCATTTTTTATAGCCCATATATCTATTAATCAAACTAAACCTAACTTGATTCTGCCCTTCTTTCCACTACTAGGTAGTCATTTCCATACAAGTCCTGAAGCATATACCATTTCGGCAAGCCTCAACTGACCATGTTGACAGGTAGAGGGACATTTGAATAAGCACCCTAACTTTTTTTTGTCTCTTCTTTGGATTAGGGATCTATCTTGAGCCAATCAAGTCTTGAATTATATCCCTCAGAGTGCAAAAGTTATCTGTGTCATGGCCTGTGTACTAGTGATATTGGCAGTACAAATCTAATATGTGATAGGGTTGACCCTCATTCTTAGCAGATCTAGAAGGAATAGGTTAAAGTTTTCCTTCTTTATAGAACCTTTTTAGGCACCAAGATAGTAGTTTGCCCAAATTTAAATAGTGCCTATCTACAGCAGACACCTCAACAATCTCACCAAAATTTGCTCCATAAAAACCCGCTCTACTCACGCTTTTATTATTTGGATTCCTTTAGTTGTTGAACCCTTCAGAGCTTTTCTTTTACTCATTATACTCTTCTCCCAAGTCTATAACTATATCCTTAAGCAATTCCCAGTCCTTTAACCCTTTTGCTTTTAACCTATCTTTTAAGTATAGGTTAGCATTCTTAATGAACATATAGATCTAATCTGATGTTTTTGGCTTCCTCCATATCTCTAAAACCTTAAACATCTATCTTGACAAGTACTCTATGAATGTCTCATTGGATTTTTGCTCAAGCAACTCTAGGTCTTTCACGGTAACCTCCTTATGAGTGCTATAGTCATATTAGTTGATGAAAGCTTTTGTGATCTTTCCCTAATCTTCTTTCACTTTCCTTTCAAGCTCGTGATACCAGTTAATTGCTCTCCCTTGCAGTGTTAAGCTGAAATAAGCCACTTTCTATTTTGTGCTAAGTTCTATGCCCCTCATAACTATGGTGTACTACTTAACATGGGCCCTTATATCAGTGGTCCTATAAAAATTAGGCAGTTTTGAGATCATAAATTTAGAGGGTAGCATTTCCTTAGACTCTAAGTTGAGTTCATCAGGGTCTAGACCTTTTAACCATAGTGCTAAGTTTGGTTATTGCCTTTATTTTCTCCTCTAGCTTTTTCATGGCGACATCCTCAAATCTCCAGGATGTAACCAAGTCTTCTTAAAAATCATATTCTGAGTGGAAGCATTCAGCCTTTTTCTTCTTCCCCCTAGCACCTTTAGTTTCTTTCTTAGTGCTAGTTCCCATAGAGGTAGCAGCAATCTTCCCAGTGGGTGTAGCTACTATATCTTTAATGAGTTGTAATGAATCAAAAGTAGGAATAACCTTAATAATTGCCCTTGAAATCATGGACATCATTCTTTTTTTTTGAATTACTCAAACTTTTGGTCTATTTTAGGTTTGAAGTATAGAGTAAAGGAACTGCTTTCTCCTTATCCTGCCATGTCTGTTGGGTTGTAAGTGGTAGAAATAAGCACTTGTTTAGTTATTCTTCCATTTGTCCCCTATACCTAAGTGGCTCGAGGATCTATAATAGTTGCAAGGTAAAGGGTTAGAAATGATGAAATGTAAAAATGTATGCAAATGTATAAAATTCAAATGCATGTTAATGTGTACAACAAAAAACATAAGGAAGAGCCTTCAAACCTTATCACTTCCCACCCATAAGGTCAACGTGCTCTTTCCTAGAAGGGCTTACCTATAGGACATCGATGGCCCTAATAGGTTCGAATAATGAACAACCGATAGCTGAACATTATTTCTCTCATAAAAAGGGCTCATGCAAGATCCTCATCTCATATATGTTGGATACATTTATTCAAGCCAAAATGTGGGGTCTAGCCTATTCTAGTTAGAAAAGGCCTAAGAGGTTCGACAACATTTTGAGATGATTAAGCCATATTTCATGTATATTTGTCCACATAGCACACAAAAGCATCATTAACTAGGGTATCTAGGGGAAGTTGCTATTAGTTATTTACATGGGCTCACGATTAGGTCATGTGAGTTACGGTCATCCAAGCATGGCCCCTACACAACGAGTCTATCTCATTATGAGCATATGAACGATTGGTTAACCATTTCATATAACTTATAGGTACGAGGCTTAAATTTGATGCCACCTCTAATAATCTTCCAATTTGAGTGAAATTGGGTTCATGCTTCAAAATGAAATTAAGGTAAAAAAGGAACGCCTAACTTATTCTATAGCACTAGTATGTAATGCAATTTTAAAAAAGAATAATATTATAAATTCAAAATATGAAGGTCCATATTAATTTGAGGTACTTTCAGAGTATGGTCTGATGGTGTCCCTAGTAGAGTTGCAACTATTGTCATCCTTTCCTTTCCAGGGCCGATCAAATCTAAATAGCTAAAGACTTGACTTAAATCTCACTCCTCGAGTCCTGAAAGATAAAAAGGAAATTAAAGGAATCTTAAGCCATTCCTATTTGATTAGCTTAGAAAGAGTGAGTTAGGCACCACCAGGTAGGAGTCACCACCCATTTGGAGTTGGGAAATATCTTGTAGGGCTAAAGCTAGAGTGGTTTAGAACCCTACTCTTACTAATACTTCAATTTAACACAAAAAATTGATTTTAATTTATAATATTATACTTTATCTTATGTGGGTTTCACAATTTAAAATAAATCACGCATTCACATAAGAAAAATAGATTTACGAAAATAAATAAAATGCTTGAAGTTAAAAATATCATACATGAAATTAGGTGATTGATTATTTTGAGAACTTTGGTTCTTACATGTCAATTTTAGAAAACAAATCTTATTATCGTGACTTTTATTAAAAAAAATCAAAACACATTTTATTAACAAAACACTAATTAACTAGGTACAAATTTTGATTCTTTTTGTAACGTGTAACAATAATTTTCTACCCATTACAAGATTCATGGAATATACAGGGAAATAATTGAAATAAAAATAGATTGCATGACAATTACCTAAAACACATTCTAACTGAATAAAAAATGCAAAATAAAATTACATTTGAAATATCCTAAAATACAATCTAAATAAATAAAAATAAATAATGATAAAAAGAGTAAGCAAGAGAAGTTAAAGAGCAAAAATAAAAATAATAGCAACAAGAAAAAGAAATAAGAAATAAAAGAAATGGCAAAGGGCTACTTCACTGGTGTTTAATGTGATGGCAAAAAGAAGAGATAATTAGCTCCCAATAAATAAAACAACTCACGTCACAATTAAATTACAGTGTTAGTATGTGAAATAAAAAAGATGAACAGAAATAAAATGAAATAAATAATCAAATAAATACAACAATAATATTGTATAAATAATAAATTACCACATCTAACTAGTAGATGGATAAAAGAAAAATAAAAGAAAAAGGAGAAATGTTGGTTCATCAACCATGTATATTTGCCTTCAGAAAAGATCTCGAAAAGATTGAAAATTTATGCAAAAAGCCTTCAAAAATTAAAAAATCAGTGTTTGGAAAGCCTTTTTTGAGTTTTTTGTGCTTGTATATCAAGAAAAAGTCCTCTCTTAGAAAATCAACTTTTTGTATTTATACATGAATCCCATGGTAGAAATAGCCATTTTAGGCAGTTTTTGCTAAAACGGCTGTTTTGAGGGTAAAACGGCTATTTTTAGCCATTTTGGTTAGTGAAACGATCATTTTCATGAAAACAAACATTTTCCTTGTAGAAATGGCCATTTTTCAAATTTTGATTTTTTTAATCCATACTATGGGGGGCTTTGCCCCTCATACCCACTTTGGTGTTAATGTTGGGTATTAGGCTTGGGCCTATTGGCTCCATCCCTCAACCCTCCATAAACACCTATTTTTCTTGCATTTTGAGTCACACCGCGACATTTTTTAGGACGGGCAAAGACTTAAAGGAAAATTTTTAAACAAAACTTTGTGATCTTTGAATTAGACATTAATATGCCTATTCATTAGGATTTTTTTATCATTTCATCATCATTAGGCAATCTAAACATGTGAGTCCCAAAAACCTAGTGACTACACTTAGACATTGTATAGTATGAACATGTAGCTTGATGATTATTTAATTAGTAGGAATAGATATGTGTATGACTAAATAATTTTTATTAGCATGTCTATGTTTACTGTTGGATGTTATAGGTCTAAGACACTATGTTGATTGTGTGGACTATAAATGATGGGTTTTGGAGGGCCAGAAGGGTCTAATTATTGTGGAATATAATTGTGCTATGGAAGTGTTTTTGTATAGGTAAAAATTTTTAGTTTTTCACTTAGGTAGTCGTTATGCTGCCTAAATTACTATAACTTGGATAATTGACTAAAAATAGAGTTTTAGTAATATAATATAGTTAGTACTAGAGGATCATACATTAATTTAAAGAAACCAATTAAGTTACACTACCGTATGGGATAATGCTATAAGTGTTAAATGAATGAAGCATAGAGCAATTTCAGGATGGGTGACCTATTGAAAGTAGCACTTCTTATCTCTTTCCAAAAAGAATGTGTAAAGGGTGTTACATTTAGTTTTATCAAAGTAGGTTTAGGCATTCCTTGGCTTAATATGCATAAGTGCTAATGTCTAGGAATCTATTTTGATGATAAAGCTACACTACATGAGGTTGATAGATTGTTTTCTATGTAGTGATATAAGATGAGCAAGTGGACCCCACTAGATCAGGGAGAAGAGGTGGCTAGTTATGCTCCCACCACTGTCTATGGCCTAGAAGTGAGTGTAGCCACACCTGAGCCGAGTGATGCTCCACACTAGCCACCACCATAGCCATAGCCTAAGACCTAAGCTTTGCTAGCACTTCTGTAGTAGATAGTGGAGTTACTGATACATACTGCTGCACCACCTTCACCAACTCCACCTTTACCTTTACCACCACTACTAGCTATATTGTAGAAAACATATCTATAAAGAGTAAAGAAAATGGGAGCTATGGATTTCTTAGGCACAAGGGAAGATGAGGCTGCGAGGGCTGAGTATTGGTTAGAGTGGACTTTTAGGATCTTAGAGCAATTAGAGTGCACTAAAGATGAAAACTTGAAATATGCCATCTCTCTCGTCTAAGAAAATCTTTTCACTAGTGGGATATGACAAAAAAGAGAAAGGGAGCAGCTGAAGTAACATGGGATTATTTCCTAAAAGAATTTCATAAGAGATACATACCTGAATCCTATAAGGATAAAAGAAGACTTGAATTCTTTCATCTAAAATAGGGATAGCGATTAGTATCTGAGTATGAGAAAGACTTTGCCCATTTAAGTAGATATGCTGAGGAGTTCCTACCTATTGATGAGGAAAGGTGTAAGAGGTTTGAAAAGGGCCTCAGTGTTGAGCTCTAAATGCAGATAGCTATAACAAAGATTAGAGATTTTTCTGCACTGGTAGCAACAGCCTATGACATAGAGGATATGCTACAAGAGGGAGCTATTTTACAAGAGGAGGCCATTTACTGCATGCCAGATATATTTAGCACTAGGGATAGGCAAAAGATAGAGACTTTTAGTCTATACAGTAGTCTTAGAGGTAGCCTAGATAGCAGTCTCAAAGGCAAGCCTAGTTTCAAAGGATGGCCTTGACTTCACAATAAGCCTCCAATGCCCCTATATCGATGGAAAGGAGCACACCCTCGACATGTAGAACTTGTAATAAGAATTATTAGGGGGGGCAGTATTGGAAGACTAGAAAAGGAGAATGCTTTACTTACAGGGCTAAAGATGATTTTTAGTGGGAATGTCCCATAAGACAGCATGAGGCTGTATAGACCCAGGTATCAATAGTAGTAACACCTAGTAGGGGACAGAGGTACACCAGAGAGGATCAGTTAATTATCAATTAGAGGATTAGATCTGAGGCCTGAGCTCTAACACATCAATATGTTATTTAGGCCTACAAGAAGGTTGAGGCTTTAGATGTGATTGTTGGTACTTTCTATTTATTTAATGCACCTATATTAGCTTTAATAGATCTAGGATCAATGCATTTTTATATTTGTACCACACAAGCTTGAGATAGAGGGTTAAAACTAGAGGGCATAGATATAGACATTCAAATCAATAACCTGATTGGATAAAGTGTGATGGTAAATACAGTGTATAGGCACTATACTCTTGTGATCTAAGACCAAACATTCCTAGCAGATCTGATTGAACTCCCTTTTCATAAGTTTGACATCATATTAGGTATGGATTGGTTAATAGAATATCTGGTAATAATTGACTGTGAAAGCAAGAAGCTTAACCTTCGCATGGTAGAGGGACATGAGATAATAGTTGTGGGTAAGAGAAATTCCCTTTCAAACATTATTTTAGGCATTACTTGAAGATGACTCATCTAGAAGGGATGTGATGCATACCTAGCTATGTAGTTGACACTAGTAATATAGTACTTAGCCCTGATCAAATACCTATGGTATTAAAATTCCTTGATATATTCCCAGATGAATCACCAGGGTTACTACCACATCAAGAACTAGATTTTGAGATTGAAGTATATCATGGTACAACCCTAGTATCTATCACTCTATATTAGATGGCACCTATAGAGTTAAAGGAATAAAAGGTACAACTGTAAGAATTGCTAGACAAGGGCTTCATTGGGCCTAATACCTTACTTTGGAGAGCACCCGGATTGCAGATCAAAGAGTCAGACACCCCTAAAACTACCTTTACAACTAGATACGGGCATTATGAGTTCCTAGTGATGCCATTTGGGCTCACTAATTCCCCAGCTGCCTTTATAGATATGATGAATTAGATTTTTAAACCCTATTTAGATCATTTTGTTGTGGTGTTTATAGATGATATCTTGGTGTACTCTAAGAGTCGAGAGGAACATGAATAACACCTCAGAATTATGTTGCAAATTTTGAGGGAAAAACAGCTATATGCCAAGTTGAGTAAATGTGAGTTCTAGTTGAATGAAGTGGCCTTTTTGGGTCATATTGCTTTAACTAAAGGCATTTGAGTTGATCTAAGCAAGGTTAAAGTGATACTAGAATGGAATCCTCCTAAGAATGGGACTAAGATTTGAAGTTTTCTAGGATTAGTTAGATATTATCGAAGGTTTGTCAAAGGTTTCTCCATAATTGTAGCTCCACTGACTTAACTATTAAGGAAGGATGTGAAGTTTGAATGGGATGATAGATGTTAGGCTAGTTTTGATCAATTAAAGGTAATGTTAATAGAGGCTCCTATCCTTACTCAACTTGAATAGGGGGAAGGAGTTTGTTATATATAATGACGCTTCACATAACATACTTGGTTGTGTTTTGATACAAGATTATTGGGTTTAAAATTGGAGCTAATGAATGTCTGTATTATTAGGGAAGGCTATGTGTACCTGAAGTGGATGAGTTAAGAACATAGATTCTGAAAAAGGCTCATAAAGCTCTATTCTCTATACACTCGGGAAGTATAAAAATGTATCTTGACTTGAAATCCCACTATTGGTGGTCAGGAATGAAGCAGGATAGGGCAAAATATGTAGTTTGATGTTTGATATGCCAATAAGCGAAAGCTGAACACCTAGTTCCTTCAGGATTGCTAGACTTAATAACAATACTAAAATGAAAATGGGAGAAGATCACTATGGATTTTGTGACAGGGCTACCTATGACACGTAATAGATGTGATGTTATATGGGCAATTATAGATAGGTTAACCAAGATAGCTCACTTTATACCAGTTAGGATGGATTATTCCTTGGATAAGCTTGCACAACTCTATATTATTGATATTGTACGACTACATGGAGTACTGTAGCTATCATTTTAGATTAGGACCCCCAATTTACTTCCAGATTCTAGAAGAAGTTGCACAATGCCTTAAGTACTCGGTTAGCATATAGTACTGCATTTCACCCTCAAATGGATGGACAATCAGAATGGGCAATCCAAGTACTGGAAGATATGGTACATAGCTATGTAATAGAGTTCAAAGGTAGTTAAGGATCAATACTTGTCCTTAGATGTATTTGCTTATAACAATAGCCATCAAACTAGCTTAGGAATGGCACCTTATATGGTAGAAGGTGTAGAACTTCCCTTTTTTGGAGTTAGGTGGGGAAAGGTAAAATCATAGGATTTAATTTGATTAGAGATATAGAGGATAAGGTCAAGACAATGAGAGAGAGATTAAAAGCTACCACAAACTGATAGAAATCTTATGCTGACTTGAAACAAAAGGATATTGAGTATAAAGTCGGTGAAAGGGTATTTTTAAAAGTATCACCATAGAAGAAGATGCTCAAATTTAGTAAAATGGGTAACTTAGTCCTAGGTTTATTGGTCCTTATGAGATCACATAATGTGTAGGACCTTTAACATATGGATTGGTATTACCATTTGAGTTGTAGCAAATCCATGATGTGTTCCATGTTTCCATGCTAAGACAATACAAATTAGACCTATCACATGTTATATCTATAAAAGAAATACAAGTGCAACTAGATTTAACTTATGCAGAAGAACTAGTGTAAATCCTAATGAGAGAAGTAAAGCAACTGAGGAATAAGTCCATTTCGTAAGTGAAAGTTTTATGGAGACACCACAAGACAACAGAGGCCATATAGAGAGCAAAGAGCAAATAAGAGCTCGATATCTGCACTTATTCACACCAGATAATTTCAAGGATGAAATTAAGAGGGGAAGAATTGTAATGCCT
>CANXYI011573514.1:0-15613 GCA_948208565.1 Hura crepitans | reverse complement strand
TCGATGTCCAGCCTTCACCAGTGACTAGTGCGCCTTAACTCGATGTTGTCGAACTGTTGACAGCTTGCCAACGATAAGAACAAACTACAGGCAAACCAGCGAATGCGATGCCCGATGCCCCTAACTCGCCAGATCCGACCCAGGTTCGGATCGAGATCAAACTAGAAAATGACTCAGAAGCCACTGATAATCCATCATAATAAGACTAGAGGAGAGACCCGTGAGGTAATAGCAATCCTAGGTCAGGGATGGGAAGGCCGTCTTATAACCTAGTGATGACCTCCTGAACGGATACCTATCCTTCACGAATCGCAAAAAATAAGAAACGTACGCTACTGTCTCTAAACTACCAATTGTGTAGTGTAGATCAATATATCCATTTATATTGTCTCAGTTGTATATTGGTGACCATGTGAATGTACTGATTGCCAACATTGGTTGGCAAACCTATTGCTCTGTGATTTTGCCTGCATATACTGAGTTATGTAGGGAATATTACACAACATTTGACTTCTAGAAACTAAAGGATTTAGTGGATTTTAACTTAGGAACACCGAATGTGATTTCATTTAGGTTGATAGGCCATAGATTCAATATGTCAGTCACTAATTTTAATGTTGCCATGGGATTTATTTCTAAAGAAGAGGTTGATTTGAGTGCATATTTGACTAGCTTGTGTAATTTTCATGAAGATTTTGATAGCTTAGCAGTTTATAGAGAGTACACATAGATGATGCCATAGAATATGACTTAGGATCTAGTAGAGATAGATTTTTACAGGATGGATCATTGAGATATATACATTGGTTCCTTACTTTCTCATTTTTTGGAAAGAAAGATGTAACCAACATTATTTCTAAAACTGAGTTATTTTTTCTTTGGTGTATGATGATTACTAGAAGAGTTAATTTGGGATTTTGGCTTGTTAGTCAATTTTCCAATGTCCTGTCATTTAGGAGGCCACTTATTTAGGGTCCATAATTACACACTTTGCTATTACCACACAATTGATTGATCTAGAAGATAATGATTTACACATTGCCTATAACATGCCTTCTTTAAATGTAAGATGTTTGGATAGTATGGGTTTATTAGCCCGGAAGGTTAGGTATATATGTTTTGCTCCTGTAGGCCCTATAGTTTTACACCATTTGAGGATTTTCTCTAGAGGAGATAGGATAGGCCCTACCCATAAAACTCAAGGAGCTGGCCCTTTGCAACTAGGGAGTGAAATTGATGCTTTAGAGGGATACGAGAAAATATATGAGCACCTCCACTTCTTTGAAGGAAGAATAAGATTGATGGGGGATCAGCTGACCCGCATGGATAATAATATCATCTACATTTGTTGAAGCCTTGACATTAACCATATCCCGTGCACTTAGTGGCTCGTCCAGGGGAGTTCTCTATCCTTATAATCTTGCCTATTTTTGCTTTTTCACATATAAGGACGTTATATAGTTTAAGTGTAAGGGTATACATCCTTATTGCTACTTTTACTTTGCTCGAATGATGACCATAATTAATTTAGTTTAGTTTAATTTTCTTTCTTTCTAGATTTTTAGGAATTTTTTTTGTGTCAGTTACATGCTTTTTTAATATTTAGATTGTGATTTCTTTGAAGTGTCCTTGCTGCTTGAGTTTAGTAATTTAGGTTGTGAGTTTTGAAAAGATGGTTAGATAACGTATTTCTTTACTACCCACTTGTTGCTTTGCAATTCATAAAATTTGAACATTATACTTGGATTAAAAGGTAAAACAATTAATCTTGTGTGCATATTAATTAGATTGCCATGTACATGTGAAAAAGTAGCTAAAACTTGCCTAGATATTAATCTTGATGCTTGGAAATTGCATGAAAGGAGACTTAAAAATCAGTATCTTTAAATTAAATTGAAGAAAAAAATGGGCACGCCTCAAATTTTTCACTCTGCTGGTCTTAGGATTTGTGGTCACCAATATTGGTTGGTTCAATTGGCATGGCACTTGTTCGCTTTAAGCAAACTCTCCTTGATAAATGAAAAAAAAAACAAATAAATAAAGAGAGAAGGTTTATGTATAGAGCAACCCAATGTTGGGAGAATTAACCCCTTATTTGGGTCGAAAATGATTCGAGTCACTCACATTCCACTTGATTATGAGTGGTGCTAGTAGCTACTTAGGGTTGTAATATATCAAAGATATATAAGCAAGCCTAACAAGTGCCTAAATTCAATATTTTGATGAATAAATTACGAGAAAAGTGTTAAATTATGTATTTTGATGCATGGTTCTTAGGTCTCTAATTTTTAATACTTGTGTGAATCATATATTGGCAGGTTTGGACATATTTTTTCATGTGCATTGGCTTAATTTTATATGGATTAAAAATTATTATGTGATTGAAATTTGCGAGCTAGTGTTCATTGAGTTGTTGAGGATTATCATTTTATCTTGTGGGAGTATAGAAGTTTGTTGTTTGATTTCTTTCCAGATTTTATAGCTTGGGTTGCTAGAATTGGGTAGTAAAGGCTATGGAAAGGACACTGCATTCCACTATCTGTTTCTTTTTATTTTAATGCTTATGCCTGAGGGCAAACACAATTTAAGAGTGGGGGTATTTGACAGGGTGCATTTATGCACCATTTTCCTTGTAATTTCCCATACTTTTATATGCTTAATTGTGCTTAATTAATAAAGATTGACTTAGTTTGAAAATCTTGTCATTTTAGAGCAAGTTTTATAAATCTCAAGTTAATTCATGGATTTTTGAAGACATTTTAAATAATTTATCTAGTTGTGGATACTAGCCTTGGGTTAAGACTAAGGATTGCAGCCATATGTTAGATATAGCCCGATTTTTATTAGACAACTATCATATTTTGTTTTACTTTTTAGGTAGAATTTTATGGGTAACAATCCCTTATTGATTAGGATAATTTTATAGAATATTTAAATTCCTATTTTCTATATTTCCTAATCTTTTAGAGAGATTTTAGGAATTAATTTCTTTTCTTTAGGAATTCTTTGAATCAATTTCTTTTATTTAGGGATTCTTTCTATCCCTTTTTATTGACTAATAAAGTTTATTAATGAGGATTGTGAGATCTAATCAATTTTTTTATAGAATAATAAAGTTTATGTTTGATGAGGATTGTGAGATCTAATTAATTTTTTCTTCCCTCTTTATTATTTCAGTTTTTATGTATTTTCTGTTATATATTTACATTGCTATTTTATTGATTTTACAATTTGGCCAATTGTATGATTGATTTAATAGTGAGTGCTATTCGAATTTTGGAGAAGATAATTACTTAATACATCTAATTTCAGTAGCAACCAACCAACAAATTGTGTTGTGAAAATATACAATCTAATTGTAATAAACTGCATTGTCAAGTTTATTAGTTAGAATTGGATTCCTCTAATTCTTAATGTTTTTAGCGGGTTAAATCCTATGACAGTGTTTTAGGACTGCCTTGATTAATTAGGGATTAGTTACTGAGGTCTCATAATTAATATATTCTTAAGGAGGAATTGGTTTTTAAATGGTATTTAACAACTATAACTAATTACCTGAAATAATAAATTGATTATCCTTTGTGTCTATGATCAATCTTGAGAACTAAACTGAAATTAATCCATGTGCTAGGTTTCTATCTACTGATTTTTCCATTTAAGTTTTTGTCCTTTATTTAATTTGAATTGTTACTTCAATTTTCAGTTACATGAAATCTCCATTTAATTTTTTGACTATTTTTCTTGGTTATTTGAAAGAATTAAATTAAATCAGTCTCTGTGGATTTGACCTTGCTCACTCTATTTGCAATTTATTTGTGTCTAGAGAGTAGAAAATTATTTTTAGTAGATTTGACTCCCATTAGTATACCAATAATGAGGGAATTGCCGAATTATCCATAGTAGCATAATTGGTAAATTTTATGTTATATATATATAATCATGTTAATGTGCTTAATTAAAGAGCAAGCATAATAACCACTACAAAGAATTAAATAGACTATATATGTGTGTGTGTATGAATACATATATAAAAGAATTGTTATGATTAATTAAAAGAAAGAAATTTTATGGAAATAAAAGAGTATAGGAATTTAATGTATATTTTAAATATATGGGTAATAAAGGAGAGAGAATTTAAGATATTGGTAAAAAGGAAATAGTTAAGAAATTGAGGAAAAGAAAATAAAGAAAGAAAAGTTTTAAATCCATTATATTGAAAGAATATATATGTGAGGATTATAATTAAGTTATAAGAGACATGGAAATGTTCATCAATTAATTAGATATTTTGATATAGAATCTAATGAGATAAGATAACTAGATGTATCTATGTATATATAAATATAGAGATATAATATATGCTTAGGCATTATTATAAATTAATTGATTGAGATTTAATTAAATAAAGACGATAAAAACATATAAAATTAATTATATAATAGAATTAACTTATACTATATATTCCAAAGATGAGTACGAGTAATTACAATAAGGACATTAGAATATGTTCATAATGTCTAAGAAATAGAAGGTACAATAACTACAATAAATCGTAGTTGGAAATTGAATAAAAAAAAATGTACAAGAATAATTTCTCGACAAGGAATTGAACGAAATTAATTTTATAAGAGAGAGAAGATAACTGATTTAAGGAGACAAAGTATACATACATTTATAATTATTATGAATTCTAATTCTTAATTAATGACAATAATACAGAGACATAGTGGTTACATTCTGGATAATTAAAGACTATAAAATAAATGTTTATTTATTTAAGCATCAAGGATAAATTAATATTTATAAAATGAATAATTAAGGCACTAATAACATTAAAGATATATTAAGAATTTATATTGAAAATATTGGGTACTCGATACACAACATTAAACCTACAAAAAAATAATAAATTAGAATTAAAGGTTAGTCAAAGGATACACCGACTAATTGAAGATGAGTGATGAAATATGATGACAAGTGATGTTCCAAATAACAAGAACATAGTAGAAAAATTGATACTAAAGGGAAATTTATGATGAACTTGAAATAGTATACCATGATTATAAATATAGGATATGAAACTCTATGATAATGAAATGATATGTTAAATAGTATGGAAATGCTTGGAAAGCAAATGAAATAGCGATAGAAGATAGCCCATATGAGTTGGATAACCTATTAGATAGGTTGATCGGTTGACTAAGGACTTAGCAACTACTAGGATATTAGAGTGTTCCATGTGATGATAGGTGTGGCGGTTAAAGTTCTAGATGAGAACCCCCACACATTTCATGATTTATAATTATATGATGAGATATTGGTGTGGGTGCAACAACTATTGAGGTCTATGAAGACCACTGCACATTTTGAGATTTGATGACGGGTGTAGTAGTCGAGGTCTAGAATACAGACCCCTACACAGCTTGTAAGACTGGTGCAGCTATTAAGGTTTAGGATTCGACCCACACAATTATAATGAGTTATGACATGATGGGTGATGCTGTTGAGGTCTAAAATGTGAGCCCCACACACACTGTAATCCTGTTATCCAATGATGAGAATGATGTCTATCTAACATGGGCTAGAGGAGGAAATAATTAGATGAACTATATTAAAATACCATTAAAGAGATTTTAATATTTGAATTGGGAAATGTATAAAAGGAAAAGAGAGGAAATAAAATGAAGAAGGAGATGAATGAAATTAATAGGTAAATAAACTAATCATATAATAGCAAACATTATTATGAATATATAAGTACAATTCATTATAAGTTCTATGCATAGCAAGACAGAACATATGACATAAGTTTACGGAGAATTTTATCTATGAGTGAGCTAAATTAATCACATATATATACATATGTAAATAAAACGTGGAAAGAGTCATAAAATAAACAGTTGGATATAGTGAAAGGAGTAGAATAAATAAGAACTACCATAAATGATTAAAGGAGAGATGCAGGTGTATCTTTAGAGAATATAACAAAGCATGACAAATGAGGAATACATAAAATTATTATCAGATAGTCAGAAATGGGTACAAAAGACCAATACACTACTACCCCATAAAAAGAAAAATTGAGATGAAACAACAAAGTAATGAATGGACTAATTACGAAGAGGTTATAACTAGCACAAGATAATGGAATAAAGACTTACATGGAGTGAGTTTATATTGATGACTATTATTTACATAAACTTAAAGATCTATTTTTCATAGTATTATAATACACCACTGAGTGATTATGCTCACACATTTGCTTCCCTACCAATGTTAAGGGAAGCAGAGCGACGGATCGAGTCCTAGCATCAACTGAAGTAGATCATCGAAGATGCAGATAAGAAGAGTCCATCACAAGCATTGCTCGCATGCTGAAGGTGTGTTTGAATTATGGTTAAACAATTGTTATTTTAGAATTATATATGTATAATTGTGTATCAAAGTTGCCATATATATATTATTAGATGTAGAAGATGGACATTAGCTTTTATTGTACTAATTCTACTCGGATTTATAACTGACCACTATAATAGTTGATTATTAAATATAATAACATTAAAAGTATTAATGTTGTGTTAGACATATATGAATTAAAGGTGATGTATGTGTGTCATAAAAAAGTGAAAAAAGACATTAAAAATAAATATTATAAGTTGAACATACCTAGAAAGAAAGGGTCCAAAATAGGGACGACAACCGAATTAGATACGTAGCACCCTATACCTAAGCTGATTTATTGGTTGGGTATGAGGGTGTGACAATATCAAATGAATTTCTTTTCCTATTGGCTTATGCAAATATACAAAGGATTTTCGATTTATTGCCTCTAAATCTTTCTGAATAAGATCCTTCTCTTACATAAGTGAAAAAATTTAAAGAATTTGGGGGATTCTTGTGGATACTATTCTATTGGTTTGTTGCTTATTTCCTAACATTCTTCCAAGCTACTCTCAAACATTTACCTATTATGCTTATTAGTTAAAGGATTGGCAGTTCAAGGATTTACACATTTTTAAGTGTAGGAATCTATAAATGTTGAATTATTTTGACCATTGTTTCTTGCAAAATTTGGTCATTCTTGGGTTGTAAATTTTCAATTGGCTAAATAATATTTAGCAAACTAAGAAGGAACAATTTGGTCATTTTTCTAATCAAATATTTTTAGTGGCAAGAGATCTCTATCTTAATTTGGATTAGAATGCTCAAAATAACAAATGTGGCATTAGACAATATTACTATCATTTAGTTGCATGACAATTCGCTCTAGTATCGATTCTTCCTTTCCTTGTGACTTGGACCCTTAACTAGCCCAATTAAATTTGAGTGAGGATTTTTTTTCCATAAATCTAGTTAAAGAAGTCTATAAAGTGGCAACCAAACTAGAAGATAAGCTAACCCTAACCTCATAGACTTGACCACTATACTTTTTAACAATTGAAGGTTAAAACTAAATTATTTCAAATGAAATTTTACATAAATTTTAGAAAATCAGGACATTACAGGGGTTATTGCCAATAAATTGTTTTATTCAAACTTACAATTTACAATTGTGTAGGTTCAGTCAACCACTCATAAGAAAAGTAAGCCCATTAAAAAAAATAATTGCCTTTGAGAAGTTTTATAATGTCGAATACAATCCTATGAATCATTTAGCCATGTTAAAGTAATATAAGATAGGACAAGATGAACTTTGCAAAAATCATTGAATTAAGGATTTTAGATGATTCTTGAAATCTTCTTTTTCAAACCCATAGCCTTACCACAATTTTATGCTACTCCTTTTGTCGATACTAGCCCTTTAATTTTTATAGCTCCATTTGCTTTGGCTGATAGCTTGGATAATCCATCTTTCACTAAAGGCATAACATGGACATAAGCCTTTGTATGTGAACTCTCCGTGAAGTTCCCTTTAGACATCTTGTATTGCTTATATTGACAGATTATCCCTATAGGTAAAATATGTTTTAGTTTATTGTTTGCTTATCACACCTTGCTTAATCTTATTAATTTTCTTTTTAGTGTCCATACTAACTAAGGTTGTCATTAGAGAAAGTCTACTTGTCAAGAGCATAAAAGTAGCTAATGGATTTACTTTATATCCTTTTAGTATTTGTTTATAACATTTGAAATTCTAGATCATTGGTGGTCAAAATTCTTTCTCAAAAGGTTCAAGATTGCACAAAAATAGTCAAACATATCCATTCGCTTCAATCTAAGCTCTAGATTGCATATCTCTACTTTCAAAGGGAGATGTAACACCCTAATTGATCCATAAGTGAATTCGAATGAAGAATTCCACATATAATAATATCAAATATCTGTCTAATTCATTTACCCCATTGATAGTTTTTTTTTATCTTTTTAATGTCATTAATGAGGTCATTATACTAAAAAATCCAATAAAATAATAGTTGTCTGGGAGCACTGCCTAAAATTAAAACCTGCTTAAAAACACATTTTTACATACATACAACCAACCACTCAAACTTCAATTTAACCTCATCAATGAAGACCTCATCAATTCCAACCTAACACAATAGACAATATCAAATATATAAACTATCATCAAAATCCATAATATTAATTTTAAACATAACATCAAACAACCACTTAATACATTTATTAAATATTAATAATCTTCACTATAACATTTTAGTTCTATCATAAACATACTTATATGTATACATATACATTAATTACAATTACGATTTTATTTAAAATACATCATTTCTTCATAAATTAATATTAGACATAATATTATACGTATACAAAAGTGAAAGCATCTATGTAATATATTTCTATTTGTCAAGAAATCTAAGACCCTCTTTTATAACTTAATGAGCTGTCCTTGATGCATTGTTTAGCTTTATCCTTCTTTTTCTTATTGCTCTTTCTTCAAACCTATGCAAAGGACAAAGCCCTACCCTAAGCATATTGCTCAGTGGTGTTTACTATATATGTAATGTCTTATTAAAATTGTTTAGTACCTAGCATCATAAATCAATAAAGCAGACATAATATCATTCAGATTCACATAAAATTTTCATTTATACACTTATATGTTGATCCAATTATTTAATATGATAATAATAATAGTCTCTAAACACACATGAATAATAAAATTAGTAGTCATTAGTTACATATCATAATTCCATTTAAAATAAAAATTTAATAACATTTTTCCCAAATTTGATAGTTAAATAATTTAGTAATCATTTTAAATTATATAATTATGCATAAGCAATAAGTTCAGTTTATCAATTCAATTAAATTTTCTACTTGCAGTATAATCTTAACCGTTCTAAATTTTTTATGCATTTCAAAAATAATAAGCTACATTTACTTTCGACAAACATATAACCAGTAATAAAAAAAGAAAATAATTTATAAGTTTTTATTTATTTCTGCATAACATTTGAAATAATTAATTATCTTAATTCCCGATTTATATTACTTATTATACATATAGTGTGTTTTAGATTTCAACTAAATATTTCTCATAATGACTTTCCATTATGCTATATATAACACTCCTTACTCTCTTCTCACTGAATTCGAGCTAAATGATGTTACATTTCTAGTGCTTAATGTACTTTATCTTAAATTAAAACTTATTTTAAATTCATTTGTTATTTTAGTTACTTCTAAATATTTTTACTTGAAAATTTTAAATAGTAAAACTAGTAAAGTTTCCCTATATAAAAAAAAATTCCTAATTAAAACTTAGTTTAATAGTGAATTTTTAACATTTCAATATGTTTTTTCAAATTTATCAATTTTATAAGCTTTCAAAGATTTTTTTTTGGTAAGAAAGGGTGAGCTTAACTCACAAAACTAACGACTATAGGATACACCAGTTATATCATGAATAAGCCAAGTTTCAATCCTATAAGGAGAGGGGGTTTAAAACATGACAGCCAAACGAAAAACTGTAGGCAAAGTAAGAAAGAAAAATTGTTGAGAATTTTGCCTATCTATACACATAGGAGATAGAGAAATTGAAAGAGGGGTAGATTAATGCCTTGATATATTGAATTAATTGAAAAGTATCCACATTTGGGTTGTAATGTCCCTTGAACATTTTAACAACAGTTAAGTTATCACTCTCAACAAGAATGTGAGAGTAACCAAGATCTTTGGCCAGCTTTAGTCCTTGAAAAATAGCCCAACACTCTGCCTGTAATATGGAGCAACAACCAATCTTCGTCACAAAAACTTTTATCCATCTTTCTGTAAAATCACAAAGTAAACCTCCACCTATATCCAACCCATGATCGTATGATAGGGAGGCATCCGTGTTGAGTTTTGTGACATTGTTAGGAGGATAAATCCAAAAAGTGGTGCTTGGATTATAGTTTCGCTCCAGATTGCTACAAAGATTCATGAAAAAGTCACAAATAGACTTTGCTACGCTTATAATGTCTCTAACGATTCTATCAATAATGGTGCTTTTATTGTTAAAAATGGCTTCATTTCTCCTCTTCCAAATCTTTCAACAACCCACACTGAAGAGAATAGGCTAACTAACTTCTACGACTAGGTCCTTATTTAAAGAGATATTACACTTGACCTAATCAACAGTAGATAAAAAGTCATTAAAGAAAACATCAAACTTAAAAGGGACAATAAGTGACTAAAAGAGAGCTATTGAGGGGTAATCTTTTAGCAAGTGAATTAAAATTTCAGAAGTATAGCCACACATTAGGCAACCAGACAAGGAACTAAGGTGCCTCCTATTTCTCTTTACCTTTGTCATCAGGCCATTATTCAAAACTTTCCAAAGAAAGAGCTTAATCTGTTAGGGTAAATTCAACTTCCAAAGAGTAGGCCAAGGATCTTTATAATTGTTGTTAGTTGAGTTTTCTAGGTAACCATAAGCTAAAATCACTATAAAGTTACCTGATAATAATAGCCTTTAGAAAATCAAATCTTCATCCACTGTGGGATGGGGAGGGCAAGTAGCAACAATATTAAAGAGAATCCCCTAAGGGAGGTATATCTTGAATAGATGCCAATTCCAATTGACTCCATTATCAATAAAGAAAGACACTAATTTTTCAATTACATTTTCTTGGATTGGCATTATAGCCACATTGAATAGATAGTTAGAGAGACTAATAACCTAGTAATCAAACTAAAATCTCACCTTTCTACCATTCCTAATAGACCATAGAGAATTAGATACAATAGAATTCTAATTATTACAAATATTTCTCCCGATAGTAGTGCATGAATTAGAAGCAAATAGAGGGAAATGATTATTAGAGCAAAACTTATACTTTGAGTAGAGAACTTTTACCCAAAGACTTTGTGAAGATCTAAAAACTTCCTAAGCTAACTTCATGGCAAATGCTTCATTCATTTTGGATCTCCGAACTCTTTAGGTTGTTCTATTTTTTCTAATTTACCATGGACATTCTCCTTTTTTATTAACTCTACTCCAAATAAAATTTTGAATCAACCTTTCCATCTCGTTATAGGTTATGAAGGGCACCTTGGTTAATTACATTACGTAGAGAGGCATAATTAAGAGCATAGAATGGGTGAGAGTGACTCACCTAGCAAACGAGATATTCTAGCATTCCAGTTTGCAAGCTTACCGTGCATCTTTTCTAAAATGTTATTATAAGAGAATTTAGTGATGTGGGAGTGTAGCAAATGAACACCCAAATAGTGGCATAATTAGTTTCTTTGAAACCTAATTTTGCACCCAGATTGTGTCGGTTAGTTGAGGAAACATTTTTAGAAGAGTACACCACTATTTTTTGAGCATTGATCTTCTGCCTTAAGCTAGCACAGAAGTAGTTTAAAACATTATTGATAACCTCCACTTAAGTATAATTAGCTTTGGCAAAAAGGATCAAGTCATTTATAAAAAATAAATGTGAGAGCATCGGACCTCCTCGATTGAGGGTAATAGGGTGCCAATGGTTAGAATTGACTACTTGTTGAATGCCATGAGCAAGTCTTTCCATGCACAAAATAAAAAGATAAGGTAAGAAGGGATAACCCTGTCTCAGACCTCTAGAAAAAGCAAAAGAATCACTAAGTTCCCCATTCCATAAGATTTGCATGCTTGTATTGGTGATGCAATTAATTATCACTTGAGTGAGTGTTAGCGAGAAGCTAATTTTGAGAAGGGTATCATAAAGGAAATCCTAAGTAATCTAGTCATAAGCCTATTCTAGATCAATCTTAATTACCATGAATCCCTGCTTGGCTATTTTTATTCTCATAGTGTGGATCACCTCCTGGGTAATCACTATATTCTCTGTGATATGCCTACTTGGAACAAAACTTATTTGTGTAGGGCCAACTAGAGAAGGCATCAAATTTTTTAATTTATTGGTAATGGTTTTAGTGATGACCTTATAAACCATAGTGCATAAAGAGATAGGCCTGAATTGAGAAATATGCTTGGGGGCTTCAACCTTAGGGATAAGACGAAGAAGGGTATTATTCATATATTTCTCTATATCTCCTCCATTGAGAACTTTGTTGACCTTCTTATAGAGATCTTGCCCTACAATGTGCCATTGAGATTGATAAAAACTAGCTTAAATGCTGTTTATTCCTGGAGCTTTCCATGGCTTCATATCAAAAAGAGCTTTTTTGATCTCTGAATTAAGGAAAGGAGTTGATAGAGTATAACATGTACTGCTATTTAAAGAGGGAAAACAACCTCTTAAAGGGTAAATAGGATAAAAACCTGGTTCATAGGAGTAAATTTTCCTGAAAAAGTTAGTAGCCATTGATCGAAGCATAGTTTGATCATTTTGCCAATAGCCACTATCATCTTGGAGATGCTCAATTCTGTTTCTTTTACGTCTCTTAATTGTTTGGAGATGAAAGAAGGAGGTATATTTATCTCCTCAAACAAACTAGTCACTATGAGATTTTTGGTACCGAATAAGCTCCTTATGCAGGAGGATGTCATCAAGCTCTCTCTTCAAAGTATTTTCAAATGTAGACAGATAAGGATTATCTTTTGTTTCTAATGCTTTATGAATACCCAAAGAAGCTTACATTTTTTATGGAATACATTTTGAAAAGCATTATGATTCTAGCATTTCAAGTCACTAGTAAAGGCATCAAGCAAGTACATAAAATTCGATTGAGAACTCCAACTGCTAGAGACAAAATTCTAAAAGTCTTCATGAGTATCTAAGCTTGTATAAATCAAAAAGGTTTGCCAACTGAAGTAGGTTGAAAACTGCACAAATCCAGTAAAAGAGTGTAGTGATATGATTGAATACAAAGAAGAAGGGAGATAGACCTTTAGGAAAACAAACCCTCTATACGGAGTTGTATAAGCCTTTGTCTAAACGTTGACAAAAATTACCTCTTTTCTAAGTATAAGAAGAGCCTTTAAACCCCACTTTAGTGAGACCTGAAAGTTAAAACCATTTAAAACATTGCTTGTTGATTCCCAGGCTATTAGAAAAGCCTTATTTCTTTTCATTACTACTAATGATTGAGTTAAAATCTCTTATAGCAATCCAAGGTTCGACCGCTCTGGAGTTAATACACCGAAGATGGTGTCAGAGAGCAGCCTACTTAGAAGGAGCTAGGTAGCCATAAGCTGCAGTGTAGTAAATGAGTCATTTATTATTATGATAGATACAAAGATGAATAAATTGAATATAGCTTTCAACAATCTTTAGTCTTTAGTAATCTTCCTATAAAATCCATATTCTATTGGAGAAACCCATGGCTTCTACTTTGTAAAAATTCTGATAGCCAATTTTAGTGATGCATTTATCAGCAACTATACCATTGACATGGGGCTCTAATTCACAACAATATGAGGTTTATACTATTGTAAAAGAAGCTTCAAGCAATGCATAAAATGGAAGCTTTTGTCTTTCTAGTAGTTCCAAGAAAGAATTGACATCATAAAGATTAAAAAGATAGAGAAATGAAAAACACAAATTAGTCCCACATATATCGATCAAAGGACCATCATCAGGCCTATAAGGGTTCAAAACTTCGTTCTCTATTGAAACATAATTGTTTTTATCTTTATTAACAATCTCACTAGTAATAGTTGGAATAACCTCAACAATAGCTTGAGGAGAAATAGGATCAGGTGGTCTACTAATAAGTTGAGTTGATATAATACCTAAGGTTAAGCTATTTATTGAATTCATCAGAATAGTACCTGTCTTTTGTTGCACTAGATTGGCTGGAGAGATATTTTTTTCCCACAACTGAGTGATTAGTAGGGTCCAAAAATATGGGAAGAGCAACGACTGGTTCCTCAACCATTTATCTATTTTTAAATAAAAAGTAGTCTCCCTGAGTGCTTTTTTTGCTGTTTATTGAGTGGAAGTTGGTAGCAATTTCTTTTCTTTTAGACATAGTTTAATCATGTGAATTTTGACTGCTACAACATGTACCTCTTCCACGTGTGTTGAGTGCTCTATGTGAAGAAGTATTGCCGTGTGATTCTTTAGTGCCACAAAGTAGAGAAATAGAATTCTCCATATTACTAGTAATTGTGTTATTCTCATTGTTATCAATCCCTAATTTTTCTCCTTTATTGTATCCAAGGATTGTGTATCTAGATCCTTGATTAGCTGACTTATCTTATTTCCCCAAAGAATTAGGATATTTTCAAAAATTCCTCTTTTTTTCATTTAACCACTGTCCACGGCCCATAGATTTCATTTTAACCATTGGAATTTTCTATTGTTGTTACATGTGCATCACTAGTGTTACCATTTATTGAGGTAGCCTGTGACACCCCTTACCTAAATTCAATCACCGGCTTATCGCCGAACATGACTAAGGTATATACATACAACTCATACCAAGTGCTCAACTAAGAAAACCAATCCATATAAAAACCTTTACAATATAAAAGTATTTTTGAGTTGACGGAAAATGTTAGACATCACAAAAATAGTTGACACATTTTTCGAAGAAAAATATAGAATCCTCGTGTCGAAAATCCGAAAGCATAACGGTTGTACCAGGATACTATCTAAAATTTTTACTTGCTTAAAAACACTTCTATATACTCCTGCATACATCCCTATCAACTTCTAGGTCTATCGGACTGTCCAACAACTCAAAAGCAGCATTTTCTTAAGTATGCAAAAGAAGAGAAAACATGTAATTCATGCACTTAAACTTAAAAACAATGGAAATGTAACGTTCTTAAAGTTAAAAAAAAATCAATTACAGTATATAGATTAAGTCTAATCCCCCTAGATCATAAGAGCACTAGCTAACCACACAATATTAATTTACATTACCAAAATTATATAAAAAAAATTTTACATGATTAACCCCGTAGGGCAATTCTTGTCTCTTATGGCTGCCGAAGCTTTGACCCTAAGCTATTCTTCTTAACCTACGCACCACAACAAATGATGTGCTAAGCTTTTGCTTAGTGGTGGAAAATATCTCAATATATAATAGACTGCATACATATGTTGTTTATGTATTTATACTTTTAATTGTATTAATTACATCAAAATGAGTTAATATCATTCCATGCATTTATGTTTCTAGGATGCACAAGCTAAATTCATGACTTTTTCAGATAAACATACTTATTATGGTCAACAGACAACATTAAGCCGCATTATAACATAATATCGCA
>CANXYI011573212.1:0-20636 GCA_948208565.1 Hura crepitans | reverse complement strand
TATGGTGTTAGAGGCCACCCTAAAGAGAGTGTCCTCAGGGATAAATAAAGAGTGCTCAGGCCCATGTGTCTAATGTTACACCCCCAAAGTAAAGGTCAGAGGTAGACTAAAGAAGACCAGCCTAGAGTTAGTTAGGGTGCTAGAATTAAGATTATGCTTCAGCCAAGTAGTGTATAATGAGACTAAAAAAGTGGCTATAGCACCAGATCATGTGACTAGTATGTTATTAGTTAATGTTTCAATCTTAACTTTGATAAACCCTAATTAAATGCCCGTATATGCATATATTACACTAGTACAAAATAGACAGATAAGGCTTAAGAAAGTTAATGTAGATATTAGAGTTAATAGCCCTGTGAGGTGGTGTGTGATTATGAATAGGATGTATAAAAGATGCCTTCAGTAATTTAGGGGCATGGATTGTTATTGGTCTGACTAAGTTGTATTTCAAAATATTGAGGTACTTCTAGGATGGATTGGTTTATTAAGTATCAGGCTATGACTGAGGGTAACCATAGGAAGTTGACCCTCCAAACTATATAAAGACTATAAGATACAGTGGATGGTAAGAGTAATCCTTGGGATCAGGATATAATAACTCTTTAAGGAGGAGAGAGGCATATTTTGGCCTAAGGTATTGATCAGACTAATTTAATTTTGATCTAGCATATCTATCAGTTAAAGTTTAGTTCTCCAATATATTCTTATTAAGCTGTTAGAGATATCATCTCAAAGAAACCTGGATTCTAAAGTGGGGGCGTATCATAGTATTGCTCCAGTGTTCATTGTTCTTTAAAGGAGGGCATCTATTGAAATGAAAGTACTGAGAGTACAGCTATAAGAGCTATGTGATAAAGGTTTTATCAGACCCACGATAATTTCTCAATAAGTTTTTAAGTTGTCTATGAGAAAGAAGGATAGGTTTCTTGGGTTATGCATTACCCTAAAAGTGCTTAAACAGTGTGATTGTGTGGGATTAATATCCCTTATTCTTGTGGATGATCTTCTTGATCTTTAAGAGAGGCTAGTCCTTTTTCTTTTAAAGTTGACTTGAGATCTAGATACTATTAGCTAAGGATCCAGGGGAGCTAATATTACTAAGATTGCTCCTAAGACCCAGTGTGGACATTATGAGTCTTCGGTGATGTCATCAAGGCTCACTACTGCCTTAGCAGTTTCTATGGACTGCAATGGGCAAAGCTTTTAATTTTATATAGGCTAGTGGTAATGGTGTTCCTAGATGATCTTTTGGTGTATCCTAAGAACTAGAAAGAGTATGAACAACATTTGAGTGTTGGAATTAAAACCCTTTAGCAATATAACAAAGATGAGAAATTTTTTTTTGGGTTTAGTTAATGTTGCAAAGGGCTTGAAAGAGGACTTCCATTATTGTTACTCCTTTGATGAGACTAATCAAAAAGAATGTAATAATTGTATGGGATAATCAATGTTAAGATAGTTTTGCTAAGTTGGAAATAGAGGTTGATAGAGGCTCCTATCCTGATTCAACTTGAACATGGTAAGGACTTTGTTATGTGTAATGATGCTTTACTGAATAACTAGTTAAGTGTTAATGTTAGGTGAAAAGATAGTGGTTTGTGCTTGAAGATAGTTGAAGCCATGAGAGATCGATTATTCTACACCTAATTTAGGGCTAGTTATCATAGTGGTTGTGTTAAAACAAATGAGGGCATTATTAGTAGGAAGAGGAATACAATATAGATACAAATTATTAGAGTTTGAAATATTCCTTACTCAGGAGAAAGGACATAAGATAGAGGAGTTAGGCAGAGTGGATTTAGGATTTTGAGTGCCTGATTGACTACCTAATAGTGAAAGCTGCTGTGATAATAGAAGCTAAGTATAGGAAATTTACAGTGACCGAGAGAGATTATGAATGTCAAGTTACCAATTATATCAGAAAAGGTAGTAGTGGTTGAATTGCAAGTGAAGTCAGATAATTAGCAAAGCTAAAAAGGGCAAGATCTCAAAGTATCAATTGATAGTAAGTGAGTAGTAGACTCATCAGAACAGATGATATATATTTTGTACAGAGGATGTGGGTTGCAGATGTTTAAGGAAATACATGAGTGTCCTTATCCTAGGTATTCTAAAAGGGAAAAAAATCTATGCTTGGGAATTTTATTTCTTAATGGCTTGCTATGGAAAGAAATTTGGTAGAGTATGATGTCAAGTATTTGATATACCAATAGGTAGAAGCTAGGCATCAGAATCTTTCTAAATTGTTATATCCTACAGTTATACCAGAGTGATAATAAGAAAAGCTAACTCTGAGTTTTGTGATGGGCTACTATTAGCCAAAGGTATATAAAATGTTGCATGCATAATTGTTGATAGATAGTCAAGATAGTTCAAGTTACCCGATTAGAATGGATTAGTTTTTAAATAGATTGGCTAGACTATATGGTGATGAGCCCATCAGATTTCATGTTATGCCAGTGACTATAATATGAATAGAGATTTTGTTTTACTTCCAGATTTTGGAAGAAGTTGCCAATAGCTTTAGGCACTAGACTAGCTCATCAACTAGTTTATCATCTTCAATCTGATGGATAGTCAAAGAGGGTCATATAGATATCTGATCACATGTTGTGAGACAGTATTAATAAGCTTAAGGTTAACTAATATGTGTATGTGCCTATATTCTTGGCAAAGATTGCCTATGATAGCAGTGATCAGTTTAGTTTGGAAATGAACCCCTATGAGGCATTGTATGATAGACAATGTAGAACCTTTCATGTTAAAGTGATATTTGAGATAGAAAGTCTTTAGAGTAGACTTGATTAAAGAGGCTAAAGAAAAGTGAAATGAATTAGAAAGAGGCTGAAAGTAGTTTGATTTTACCAGAATTTTGTGCTAACTTGAAGCAGGAAACTACTAAGTATTCAGTTAAAGACAAAGGGTTCTAGATTTTTTTCAAGGAAACCAGTGCAGGGGTTCAAGAAAAGGGTATTTGAGTCCCAAGTTTTTAGACCCTATGAGAATACTGCTAGGGTTAAGACCTCTAACATATAAGATTGCAATACCACTTAAGCTATAGGAATACATAGTGTTTTTTATGTTTTATGCTTAGGGGGTATAGATTGGATCAGTTACATATGTGACTCTAATGATAGCTATTAAAGTACAGTTGGATATAAGTTTCATTAAGAAATAGTGTGGAATATGGCTCGTGAAATGAGATAGTTATAGAGATGAGTCCACACCACTGTTATAGTGCTATAGAGGTATAAAAGTACAAAGGAAGTTACTTGAGAGCTAGACAAGTAAATGAGAGCTTAGAATCCTACTTTATTCATTTCAGGTAATTTCAAGGATGAAATTTTCTTAAGAGGGGAAGAAATGTAACACTCACATTTTAAAGCTCTGTGAATAGTGCCATAGGGCTTGAAAAGTGCACCTAGGGTGTCGGGTCACTTGAATTTGGATCGAGGCGATGGCATAAGTCATAAAACATTGAGGGGACTTAATTTGATGAAATGTACAAATTTAAAAATTTAGTAGAACTAATAATTCATTTCGGATTGAAAGCTACCCATCAGGGTAATATAAATTTTTTAGGCCGAGACTGATCTAGGATGTGCCTAGATGGACTCAAAAATAGTGGACCCTAAAGCTACAAAATTACATTGAGTCCAATAGTGAAAAATTTTTTTGAATCAGAGGTCGTTTGCAAATTCTTGTAATTTTCAAAGCTAGCATGCAAATTAAGGTAGCCTAAAAACTATCCTATCAATGGATTTTGGCCACGAAAATTTATGAGCAGGTAAAGGGGATTAAAATAGGAATTTAAAAACAAATGGTGTAATTTTTAGAGGTTCGAGTGAATTTTATGAATTTTTTAAGTTTGCTGAAAAATCGAGATGGTTTGGGAAGTCTAAGGATAGCTTTGATGTGTTACGATAGGGCCCATAACATTGCCATATGGCAAAGGGCATGTCATAAGTGGATTTCCACTTGTCATGAGCAAAACTAATTTTCCCTGTTCCTATTGCTAGACCAACGCTAGTTTCACCTTCTCTAGGTCATATCATTCTATTTCGACAACCAAACGGGATGATTCCAGTGGGTAAAAATTCCTCTAGATGTTAGACACCATAAGGAATAAGAATCAAGCCAAAAAGAGCTACTGTTTGGGAGATAAAAATCAAAGAAAAGGACTAGTTCAAAATAGTCTAAAATAATGTATCTAAGGTGAGTTTTGAGCAATTCCTCCCTTTCTCTTCTTCTTTTTGGCTGCCAATTAATGCTAAGATATACATGAAACATGTATGTATGTGTGTATGTGGCATTGGTGGCCATAGGATGGCAATTGGTAGCTCAAGAAAGAAGAACAAGTGCACCGTAGAAGCTAGAAATAGGGCTAGCAGCATAGGCAAGGTGGAGATGTCACCTTCAAAGTGACATGTAAGTGGACTTTCAGCCTTTTCTTCATGTAGTTAGGTGCCTAGGATAGATACATCTAAAGTTAGATTCTTCCTTGGTGATGTTGGTTTCCTTGAGTATTTAGTGGACTTAAACATGTTGTTCTTAAAATTTGCATACTTGGCCTCACAAAGCTTGTTACCATTTGCTGCCTATGGTAGTTTGAGTGAGTAATTTGCTACTTAAGTTGAATTTAGAACATACATGGCATGCTAGGATGTGAATTGAGTGAATTCGGGAAGGAAATCCCCATGGAATATGTATGTTTTCTTGTACTCGTGAGCTATATTGAGTGGTTTCAAGGAAATGTTACATTGCACCTTAGCTAAACTGGCATAGGTTGGGATGTATATGACCATAAGTGAAACCACGCCATGTAATTATGATTGAATATGTTGATTATATGGAAAAGAATGGAATTTAAGTCCATTTCTCCTAAGTACCTGAGAGGATTAGTCATGGCATGTTAAATTGGAACTTTAAGTGGTTAAGTATTAAGTAAGTACATTAATGTAGCTTGGTTGTTGCCATGAAATGGTAGTGGAATTAGCTAAGTAAGGGGCATAGTGATATCACAATATGTACTTGAAAATGTGCCTTGAAATGGCTAAGAAATATGTGAATTAAAACCTATAGCTAAAGCTTAAAACAATGACCTTAAAAGTGGCTTAAATGAATTAGTGAAGTGAACTTTAGTTGTGCCTTTAAGAATCTAAATTTAATTTATATTTTGGCTATGGAATTGGCCTAGTTCTAGGTGGCTTTAGTGCTTATGTTTTAGCCATGGATTTGGCTTAGTTAGAAATCGCCTTTATGCCTAGATTTTGGCCATAGACTTGGCCCCGTTAAAGTTGGCCTTATGCCTAAAAAAATATTAAAAAGAACCTTAAAAATTGAGCTTAATTTGGACTTAAAACTATCCCAAAAAAATGACTTTGATAGTGGTCAAAATGACCTATAACTATCCAGTTGACCTCTACCTGAACCTAAAATGTCACTAGACAGAAAATATTAACCGTTTAAATAGAAATGCCTTAATAAATCATAATATAAGATAACTTGAATTTTGGCAGCAACAAACTTAAAAATTGTTTTAGAATTTTACCCAGAAGAGCCAAAAAGTGGCTATACCAGTCTGAATAAAATTTTAAAGTATGAGATAAAATTTTTATCTGTCTATTTTTAGAACTTAAATATTATAAGAATAATTTTTGTTGATAAATGAAGTTAAATTAATCTACTTAGCCCATTGGTTAGACACTCACTAGATGGGTTGACTAGTTAACATAGGGTTTTGTAGCCACTAGTCTATTGGTGGCTAGAGAGGTTTACGGATTAATCTCCATTATGTCACCTAGTTATTAATGGTATTCATTGGTGTCTAGAGAGGTTTATGGATTGATCTCCATTATGTCACCAAGTTCTTAATGATCATTTGTGGCTAGGGAGGCCTATAGGTTAATCTCTATTATGTCACACAATTACTCAATTATGGTTGGGAAGGCCCACAGCCTGATCTCTATTATGCCACATAGTTACTTTTATTATGTTTATGGAGGCTACAACTGATCTTTATTATGGCACACATGCTAGCATAGCAACATAGGTCTAGAATGGGGACCATTGTACCGGTTTATTTTCCTTTTAGATCTAGTGTCTTAAAGTGTCATCTTCCTAGTCGAGCTAGAGAATTAAATTAAGCAAATAAATAGACTGATTATGAACATAAGAATTAAGCATAAGGGAACAATATTTCCTATGCTTTGATGAGATGAAAGCAAAAGGGTATTTTAGACATTTTGCATAGATGTGCCAGATCAGTTACAGTGAAGTAAATTAAGTATTAAGTAGGATAATCATTAAAGATAAAGTTTAAGCTTGGTAAATGACTTTTTAAGAAAAAGTAATAAAAATACAGTAAAAGGGTATTTTAGTAATTTTTCCCCTTTAAGACAAATTAACTGATTCTTACAAAGTATGCACGCTAAAAGTAACAGTCCTTACTTTAAATGATTTACTTAAGTCAAAAATACTATTTTAGACTAGATAAAATACCCTAGAGGTATTTTAGTAATTTGGCACCTTAGTGAGTAATTAATTTATTTAATAAAGTAAAATCATTTCCTAAACTATATAAGTTAATGATATAAATACTATGATTAAATTAAGTATCTCGTGTACTCAGCATACTGATTTTGGTGTGTAGGTACACTACAGTGAGACTTGCCTTGTAAAGAGTGACAACAACAATTTAGAGGATACAAGTAAAAACTTTGGATGTAATTCTTAAACAATTGGATATCCATGTACTTAGGTGGGAAATGGGTAGGAAAATGTATTTAAGCTTTAGAAATGTAAATTAATTAAGTGAATATAACCTACTGATATAAATTAAGTATTTCTATACATGTTCTTTGGTGAATGTATGATTATATTATTGATGTTGATGTGAGCCTGAGGATCTATAATTAGGCTTGTTTTATCTTTTGCTTGAGGCTTGAGTTTGATGTGTGTTAGATAATGATGATAGGCTAAAAATAAAGGACCAAATGGGTCTAGGTATTGTGAATTGCTTATAGAAGTTTTAAATACGCTAGTTTAAATTTTGGGATAGGACTCGGGTAGCTGTTATGGTACTAGATTTTTAGGTAACATCTGAATGATGTTAGTTTTCCTTAGTAATAGCTAAACCATATTGATTTTAGCCTTAAGGAACAATAGGAACTGACTGAAGTGATTTTAGAGTTAGTTAAAATGAGCTAGTGTGAAATTAGTAGAACTTAAATGAATAACCTTAGGAGAAATTTTAAGATGGGTGAACTGGCGTGAAGTGCACCGCATTTTAGGTTTCTTCAGGAATCCAGTAGAGGGTGTCACATTACCTACGCATCACAAACAAGCAATGCGCTAAGCTTTCATTTAGTGGTGTGATCACTTTAACTTGTAAAAAGGTTAGTTATAGCATGTCTATAATATGCACACTAGCCATTCTTGGAATTAATAATCACAACATGCATTTTTTGTGACTTATACACAAACATGCACTTTTGAAGTAATAATCATGCCTTTAAATATCAATTATGCAAAAAATCACAAATATCATATAATAGTCATTTATAGGTCATAAGACATAACTTATATCATATTATCATCATAGCACTTGTAAGAAACCATATTGTAATCATACATTGTAAAGAATATTGACCTACATGTTTTTTACTCATAATTGCCATTATACAAACATAAACTCATATGCACATCAAAATTGTCTATATTAATGTTTTGAGTCGTATTAACATATAATCACAATTTATAGCCATATTAATGATAATAAATGCATTTAGATACCTTAAGACTAGTTTTGAGTCATTCGACCTCATTATTTTCATGTGTCATATATTAGTGCCACTTAACCTATAATCTCAATTTATGCATTTTTAAGCCATTTCAATTGTTTAACTTATGCCTATATTAATAAGAAAACTAACCAAGACTAGATAATGGAATTATATAGGCTCAAAGGCACTCGTACCAATAGGTATATATACTTAGGCCTGAAGGCACTCATATCCATAAATGCGTAAACTTAGGCTCGAAGGCTTTCACATCTGCAAATGCATAACACTTAGGCCCGAAGGCTTTCATACCCTTAAGGTATATAATCTTAGGCCCTAAGGTACTCATGCCAATTAGCATATAATCTTAGGTCCAAAGGCTCTCACATCCTCAGATGCATAATCAAACTTAGGCCTGAAGGCTTTCATGCTCATTGGCACGTAAATCAATGACTCATAAGTCTCATACCCAAAGGTATGCTAGCAATCGCTACAATCCTAATTGATCGATCAACCTATCCAAACTAGGTTTTCTAACTATATAGACATCATTAAATGTGTCATTTTAACCAATTTCACTTAGTATATTATTATATTACTTTAAAATCACTAGTGGCCTCATTCCACCTTTGCAGGGCCTAAATATATACACTTGGCTAACTTAGGCCTATTGATGTCTATTATACTTGTAGGACTCATTTCTTTGGTGTAATGGCATTGAAACATAACAACATATCAATATGTCACATAACAACTCAAAAAGAAACTCAAACTTTATAGCATTTTCCAAGGTTTGCATTCAAATGGTCATACATTGCCTCTTCATGCATTTATAACACATTTATATCCATTATATGTCAAAAATCCATCTTGAGCATATTAGTACATTGCATTCATGCACATATGATACTTTCTAATCGATAAGAATATGCACACACATAATAGCACACATATTGATTCAAGTAGGCATAATGTTGCACATTTGTATATCAAGTCATTACATGGCATTCTATGATACATTACATCCATTAGACATGTTTGAATCATATAATAACCATACGCGTGCATTTCTAGGCATACGGCACACAACATGGCATAATCAATTTTCAACTTGTATAATGCATTAATAAACTCAAAATTAACATTCTTGCAACTTCATCACTCATAACCACTCTAAACCATCTCATATCATGCATTTATCATTCAATCCATCATAAATTACAATTATATCATTTAATGTATTTTTATGCATTTAATACCATTTATCACTAATATGGGCAAAAAGCAAAAAATACATTAAATGCAAATTTTAGGCAAATTAAAGTGATTACACATACATAACAAGGTCATATGGGACACTTAAAGTTAGCCTAAGCCTTCTACTTACCTCAAGAGGCATGAGTTATCGTTTCGCCTACGAATACAAAAGGGCACAAAAATAAAAAATTAATATAAAATAATATAAGCATAAAAAAATATTTTAAGCCTTTATATGTGCTCTACAACACCCAAAGATCCCATCAAAAATAAAATTTACTAAAAATAAAACCTAAGAGTCGGGTGGTTACTATTCACCTTAGGATTCTTCTATTTTTTCTCTCCATATACTTCACCATTTTTGAAGATTTTAGTGTCCACGGACTTATCTTGGGACCCTTTTCAATTTAGGTATAGGCTTGCATAATGGGTCATCTAGAGGAAGAAGAAATCAATAAGGAGATCGGGAGAGGGAGAGGGATGGCTTTTTGAAGGGAAATAGGGGTATAAGTGTTGTATGGTGTTAGTGGAAAGAAATAAAATTTTTCCTCTTTTATACTTTTCCAAAAATAATTTTTCCTTCTTTCGAAAAATTATTATAACCGATAGGAATGTTGGTTTTCCCCCATTTTTATCCCCAAAATTCCATCAATCCAAGCCCTAAATCCTCCTAAAATATTGAGCCTAAATTTTGACAATAACCCAAAAAATTAATATATTTTAAGTCCATAAAATTGGGTAAAAATAGTTCTCGAACTCAAAAAATTTTTATTCCAAAGCCATTGGACTATTCAGAATTTTTGAGTATCAAGTTGTAATATTTTTGGATTATTTTGAGAATCTTTTTGTTTATTTTGCGATTCAGCTTTTCCTATGACATTATTCATAGGACACTGCCGTAAAATCTTAATTAGCATTTTTAACTTGGCTTCAAACTTGGCCCGAAATTCTCTTGTAATTAATACTCCTCGTAAGTACGCTTAGTATAACTCGAGTTTTTGGAAGCACTATTCATCCCAGAAAGTACTATTCATGAGAGTTAGGATTTTCAGATTCTTACAAGCTAACTAGGAAATGAAATCACATATGAAAGAGTACTGTCCACAATTATTTAAGTAAGGTAATGATGTAATGTTAAGGACAACATTTCTTTTATGAGGGGAAGAAATGTAAAGCCCGAAAGTCCCGGTGTTTTAAATAGTACATCTCGAGACATGAATAGTGTTTTTTTGAAGCCTGGGACACTAATTTTACTAAATAGAAGTACTAATTATAACATAAATTTGACTAATATTTGAAGTCAAAATGAGGTTGTTTAGGTGGCTAAAAATTACTGTTAAGTTTTACGACAGTGTCACATAAATAGTGACTAAGTTTTAGCTGAACTGTAAAATATTCAAAAATTGCTCAAAAAATTCTAGGATTTATACAATCTTATACATAAAAATTCTAATTAGCTTATTGGCACATGAATTGCAATTTTTAGATATTTGAAAGTATTTTTATGAAAATCGGGTAACATTTAAACTAGTGAATTTAATTGATTTTTTTCATTTCTCGAGCGTTGACTTTTTAAGGATTGTGCGATATAGTAAAAGTGAATTTTTATAAATAAAATTGCTATTTAATTGGTTATTAAAGAGATGGAAAATTAGAGGAAAAATGGGAGAAAATGGGAATAAAAAGAACTATTTTTAGAAAATATAAGTGTGATCAAAATTAACTAAAATGGTCAACATTTTCATTCTTCCCCTTTCTCTCTCCAGCAAAAGAAGCCATCGGCTTCTTCTCTCTCTTCCCTTATTTTTTGATTTTCTTTCCTTCATTTTAAGTTCAAAATGACTCACCAAAAATGTTTTTGAGTGCCTCTTAAGCTTTAAGACATATTAAAAGGGAGAAATTTAGAGAAAAATAAGAGATTTGCACAGTTTTGAACCTTCATGAATAGTAGCCATTTTTTGTTTTGGTGAGTTCTTCCAAAACCTATTACTTTTCTCATGTTCTATGGGTGCCTAATAGCACTTATAGGATTTTAGAATTTGTTTTTGAGCTTTGGTTGATTTATTATGACTTTTACAAGATTTTTGCTATACTATGTTAGGAATTTCCAACAAAACATTAGATAAGGGAATGTCGAAGGTGTAAATAGGCCTCAGGCTTGTGTTACAACATCTTCAATATGTGTAATTGGAAGAAATTATTCAATTTCAATTGAGTGCATTAATTTACAGATTATGCCTAAAAAAGGGAAAATGTAATAAATGCTCATTTTGGTGAATGAATGGCATTCATTATGATATTTGGCTTATAAAATGTATGAACATGTAAGTTAGATAATGCTAAATGTTTAGATACCAAAGGAAATCCATATTTGTGGTTATAATACCATAATGTGCAACAAATGGTTAAAGTGAGGTATATTGTGCTTAATGTGGCTATTGAGTGTTCTAATGCCTAAATGGGTATTATTTGACTTAAATAACCATATTAGAGCAGTTGGAAGCATGGAAATGGTTATGGAACTTAATGAGCTTAGGATGTGTATTAGTGTGCAAGGTAAGAACATTATGGGAAATACTGTAAATCACACATGTTAATGATATTTAAGCATGATTTATGGCATGTTAAATATGTTTTGAATCAAGTATAAGGTTTAAATAGTGTTTGTGGCCATGATATGTAGGTTTGTCAAAATGAACAATAATGCCAACTTTATGTGTGTATCACTTGAGTCTAAATTGATTATGAAATATGTTAAATGACTATTAAATATGAGAATGTGGTAGGATTTTGAAATGTTGTTACATAGTAATTTGTGAAGTTGGATGTAAGGGTCATTATGCCTTTATGGCAAGAATGTTTCATTGTTTTTAGTTTTATGAACTAGTATGCAAAAATACATATAATTAGTATGTATTATGATAGAAAGGTAGTGTACGAGAGGATGTGAGGTTTAAATGGCCGAATGGTCAATTGAGCCATGTAAGGTTATGTTCATGAAGTAAAATCAAGAGATGTGGAAATGGTACACATGTATCTTATACCTATTGTGTTTAGTGATAAACATGATTAAAATTATATATGGATGAAGTTTTAGGCCATAGTTTGTTCTAAAAACATAATGAGCCTATGTGAGGTGCTATCACACTAAGTATGCCATAATGTGTCTTAATGGACATTTGGGTATATTGTATCTTGGATGAACATATGCCACGAAATGAATGTGAAAATGGCAATTATGTAATGAGAAATAACAATTGAGAAATGGTAGTTTTAAAGTGTATATGGCATGAATGTGACAAAAATTGCATGTTAAGGTGTACATGATAACTAAAATGAGATTTATAATGAAATTGCTTAGTTTTAGTCACTCAATGGCTAAGACAAGAGAGTTAAAAGCTATAAAGCTTAATAAAGATGGTGAAATTAAAATATATCCATTTTGGCCCATGTGATGCAACAACCTAGAAAATGTATATAGTAGCTATTAGGGTACTTTTGTGCTTAGATTGTGTTGTCCAAGTGTTCACTATATGTCTTACCCATGGATTTATACTATGATCTTCAAATCCTTACTGGTGTAGCCACTGTAAGGACCTATAAAGGCCACTACACATTTACTTTTAAGGGTAGCTACTTAAACTTAGATAGGTACTGCACACTTTTTCAATGCTAGTGACATAGCCGTTAAGTCTAAAATGTGGGCCACTACAAAATATTGATCTTGATATCCATAGGTTTTGTGGTTATTCAAAATAGGCCTAAAGGAATAAAGCAAATATGGAATTTAATTAATAATATCGATAATATCAATGAAAATGGCTATTTTACTACAAAGTGAATATAGATGTAGAGTTTTTGTTGTAAATGCTTTATTCTTGGTTGTATGCATGCTATGTGTGTGGTATGGATATATAAGCATTGATGAATGTTTTATAATCACTTTATTGCATGTCATGATTATTATGAATATCATCAATGATATTGGTTGTCCATACTCAAGATCATTAACTGTATAAAAATTACATGTTGATAATGGCTTAAGCATAAGTTGTTCCAACTACACCACTAAGCAATTTACTTAGTTCTTTATTTGTTTGGGATGTGTAGGTAAGAAGACATTTTAAGATTGAGCATCAGGGCATCAAGCTTATCATGAAAGGATATTTCTTTTGGTAATGATATGTACATGTGATGTAGTGGTTAGCACTCAATACTATAAATGTAAGGTAAATGGCCCTAAGTTGTAATAGAATTTATTTTTTTCGATTTCTAAGTCTATAATCTTTAAAAATTGTTGAAAGTTGTTTTATAATTTATATCTCTTTTTGAGGTTAAGATATCTTAATTTTGTGATTGTGTACTGGTGGAGTGATTAGAGGATCACATGAAGTTGTAGAGATGTGTGAAAGTTATAGAAGTGTGTTTTTAATTTGAAGGTTACTATTAAAAAAAATTGGTATAGTACCCAATCCAACCATTATGCTACAGAAATTTTAGCATGAGGATTCTCAAATTTTGAATATGTAAATTGGTTTAAAAAGGTTTTTGAAAACTCGTATTTTTCTCAAGTGTAACCTTTTTTATAAGAATACTTTGTAGCAAGTAATGGTATAATAGAGCTTAGATATCTTAATATGTGTGCACTCTTTAGTTGGGCTCGGTGACTGGCCAGTGACTAGATCAGGTAAGGCATGTCACAGTTTGCAACAATTAACACAATCAAAAACCTTTTGCTATTATCATTTCACACAAATAAGGCTAAGGTGTTCTTCTCTAAAAGGTCTTATCTGTGGGACATTACTGACAGATTCAAATAGTGAATTATGTATATCTTAACATTATTTCACTCATATTTCAAAGAATTCATGAAAGAAATTTGGGGCAATTATTTTAGATATGTTTAATCAAACCAACAAGCAGGGTTGAGCCTATTCTGGTTTAAAAGTTTTAATGGGTTCAAGAACATTTCTTGTTGATTAACTCATATTTCACATGTATAGGCCCGCATAACACACAAAGTAACATTAACTAGAAGGGCTAGGGGTAGTTGCTATTAGTCATTTTATGTTCTTATGGTTAGGTCAGTTCATGTTATAGTCAGGTCAGTTCATGTTATGGTCATCTAAGCATGGTCCCTCCATAATGGGTTTATCTCTTTATAAGCACATGATCGACTAGTTTACCATTTGATATACCTTATAGGTACAAGGCTTGGACTTGATGTTACCTCTACTAGTACCACAAATTAAATGAAAATGGATTCATTCTTTGAAAATAGCATTAGGGTTAAAAAGAATTCCTAACTTATTCTAAGGCTATAACATGTAGTGCAATTCTTGAAAAAGACGATATTATGATTTCAAAACATAAAATTCTATATTAATTTGAGGTAATTTTGGAGCATGTTCTCATGGTTTCCCTAGTAGAGTTGGCATTGTTCGTATCCCTCCATTTTAATGCCTGTAAAACTGAAATTGACTAAATTTTAAACGTAAATCTCACTACTCAAATCTTGAAAGAAGGAAATTAGTGGAATATCTTGCCATTACTATTTTATTTTCTTAGAAAGAGCTAGTTGGCCACCACAAGGTAGAAGTCACCACCAAACCAATTTTGGAAAATACCTTGTAGGTCCGAACCTAAGTTTATTCATACCTCAAGTTAATATAGAATCCTAGAATAAAGTCATAACTTTATCCTTTTCCTTAAGCAAAATTTGGAATTAAACTAAAACATTCAATTACATGAGGAATATAATAAAATGAGCATATTAACAATCATAAATTGTGTACAAAAAAAAAAAAAGAATAACATACATCAAATTGGGTTATTGCTTTTTTTTAAAAAAAAAAACTTTAGCTTTCATAGGCTAATTTTTGAAAATAAGTTTTGTTATTATGACTTTTATTAAAGAAAAATCAAAATCCATTTTGTTAGAAAAAATAATTAATTAAGTAGAAATCAATTTGGTTACTTTTTATAACCTGTAAAAATCATTTTCTAGCTATTACAACATTTATGGAAAATATAGGAAAATATAAGAAAATAAAATATGCAAAAATAAAATTTCATGGCAAATAACTAAAATGCATTCTACCCCAAAAAAAGTTAAATTTACAACGAGATTAACTAAAATACATTCTAATTGAATGAAATAAAATTACATCAAAATTGCATGAAATATAGTTTAACAAAAAATAATAAAGAAACCATAAAAACAAATTAAGAAATTTGTAATTAAATAAAGATTAAAGAAAGTAAAGAAGTAAAAAAAAAAGACAATAATATGAATGATAACAGGAAAAACAAAAGGGATAATAAAAAGGTTAATTTCACCAAGTATTTTGGTTAAAGGGAAAAATGATAGGTTGGATAAAATCCCAAAATATCATAAATAACTCACATCTATAATAAAGACACAATGTTAGTATGAATTAAATAATGAAAAAATAATGAAAGAATAAACAATAAATGGAACATGAAATAAATAATTAATTAAATAGGAAAAAACATAAAGTAAACAAATAAATAAAAAATAATTTATGAATTACATCATCGTATTTAACTAGTAAATAAATGAAAAAGAGAGTGAATAAAAATTTAATTAGAAATAAAAAAAAGATATTAGTAATAGAAAGATAATAAATTACTCCACCTAATAAGTAAATGTGTAACAAATAAATTGAAAATAACATGTGGGTAGTAAAAAGCTCCACTCTTGATTGGCAAACTAATGAAAGAGAAAGATAAAGAAGAAGAGAATAAAGAATGGTCAACACACTGTGTATAATTGCCTTCAGAATTAATTTTCAATTAACAAAGAAGAATAAATGGAAAACAAGTTTGAAAAATAGCTTTAAAAGTCAATAAAGAACCTTTAAATTTAATAAAAAGATCATAAAAAAGCTTTATATATTTTTCAATGCACACATGACAAAAAGAGCTAGCCTTTATTACTATCAAGGATTTTGATAGTTATATATGAACCATAAAGTAAAACTGTAACACCAAAAAATCCTAAGGTTATGAATAGTACTTCCCAGGGTGTGAATAGTATTTCTTAAGACCTGAGTCATAATAATCTTTTTGTATAGAAGTATTAATCATAATATAATTTTGGGTAAAATTTGAATTAAAAACAAAATCATTTAGACAGCTAAAAATGCCAGTTAAGTTTTTATGGCAATTCTTGTGAATAATGATATAGTGTAAGCTAAACTGTAAAAATATTTTACTTTTGCTCAAATTGACTCAAGATTGATACAACTTAATACTTAAATTTTCCAAATAGTTTATTGGTATTAGAATTAGAATTTTTGGATATCAAAAATTATTTTTACCAAATTAGGTAAAGTTAAAAATACAATTTTTAGCTTCTTTTTCTTAGTTTTCAAGCTTAAGTATTTAGATGCTTATAGGACATGGATTATATGATGTTTTTAGGGCTTTAAATGGATGAAAATGAGGGAAAGAAAGTGGGGAAATGGATTAAAGAAGAGAGCATAAAATATGTTAACTAATTTTATGCCACCTATATAAATAGGTCAAAGATGACTTATTTTGGGTTAACATAGGAATAGTTACCATTTACCTCCTTTCCTTTTCTCTCTTATGGCTAATGGCATTCATCAATTGGAGCCCTATAATTTTTGTCTTTCCTCCCTCAATTAAATCCTTAATTAGCACATCTAAACCCTAAGTTAAACCTTTTATATTCCTTAAACATTAATTCTATTAAAAGATTCTAGAGAAACTGAAGGATTTCCACAATTTTAGGTTATGGTTAATAGTAACACAATTTTGATCAAGTAAGTTTTTTCAAACTTTAGTGTTTTTCTAAGGTTCCCTAGATGCCTAAAAGAGTGTTAATCAAGTCAAATTTTATTTTTGATGCATATTTCATTTTATACGAATTTTTTTATAATGAGATTATTTATGTTTCTAGAGAAAAGCAATAAACAAAAAGACAAAGGCAAGGAGAAAAACTTTACTAGGCTTTTTGGGTGTATTTTGGACCCAAAGTAAGTGTAATCAAAGTGAATTATGTTGATTATGTGTGCTTACTAAAGATACTTTATATGTATATGTGTCTAGAATTATGCAATTGGCATGTAATGGTGCTAATTACTAAGGAATCATCATATGTGACTTTATATTTATAGAATATAACCTTAGAATTATTTGAATGATAGTGGTATATGCCCTTTGAATACTAGTTGAATGGCCCATATAGCAATTCTATGTGTGTGATGTGTATTATGCATGCTTAAGAGAATTTATGTTTATAACTGGTGATGAATGGTTATGAGAGCATGGAATTGTGTATAGGAAGTGATAAATTGAATATTGTGTGTGCAAGTGAAACATAGGCCAAATGTCCTCATAAGCATACTTTGGTGCCATAAGAGTATAATTGTTATTAGGTCACACTATTGTTTTATTATGATATGGAATGCTTAGTGCATATTAATTTTATAGCATGATACATTGTAACTATTAATGATGTTTGACTGAGTTTGAACCTTATGGTGGCGAAATGTCTTAGATGGTGCCATTAAGGATGTTTGTTGTCTATACACTTATACTTGAGTCATAAATGGTTTCATATGATTAAAGTTATATTGGTATTAGTATGTATGTGTATTATGTCAATTTTTGTCACTTTATCTAAATTAATGGTATGACATGGTTACCTTATATTTTAATCATGATCATGCTACTTTGTTATATCAATTAGTTTGTGTATTTGCTTTGTAAAAAGCTAGCATGGCTAAATGGATTAGGCATGTTATGCTATGATATTGGTTATGAGAACATGACATTATGGTTTCATTATCATGCCATGTTATAAAGGCTTGTGATGTAATTATGTAAATGAATAACATATGTGTGCACATTATTTAGTATGGACATGTGAGATGTATATATGTCTTGTGATATACTTTTCCCCATTTGATCATCCATTGGCCAAAAACAATGTTACAAACTACTTTAAGCCATGTATGTAAGATGAAACTAAAAATTGAATATCGTTAGTAGCCCGTACTAGCAAACAACTTAGTTGGATAGGTTGACTAATTAACTAGCGGTAAAAGTAGCAACTATAGTGTTTCTATACCTACATAACCCTTGGGTTGTGATGTATAAACCTTCAGATTTTTATGATGTGACCTATAGGTCTTATGATAAGTTCTAACTAACAAGAGCTTAAAGTATCTTGCTTCATGGAATAAGTTAAACTTGTGACAGGGAAGATAGATATAATTAATTAATGATTATGATTGCCTTATTAATTACCATTCTAAGAAACCTAATGCAGTAGCTAATGCTTTATGCAAGAAGTACATGTTAACTTGGATTACCATAAATGATAGGCTTAATCTGATGGATGATGGTAATTTTTTTCTCTAATTTACAAGTAAAGCCTAGTTTGTTATAGTAAGAGAAGGACTTATAGAGGGATGATCATAGATTGATAACTGTGATGAATTTGATCCAAGAAAGAAAGCCTACTAAGTATGAAATCAAGAGCGATGGTAGTCTATACTACCAAGATAGGATATGTGTTCTAGATGTGGAAGATATGAGGAAGTAGATTTCACACGAAGCTCATAGTGCTCCTTATGCTATATATCCTAGAAGCACCAAGATGTATTAGGATTTGAAGATTTCTTTTTATTGGCCAGCCATGAAAAGAGATGTGTTAGAATTTATGACCAGGTACCTTGTTGATAAGTAAAGGCTAAACACTAGGTTCCTTCTATGTTGCTTAATCCTATAGCAATTCTTAAGTGGAAATTAGATAGGGTCATTATAGAGTTTGTAGTCAATTTTCCTATGATAGGAAGTTGATGTGAATCAATCTATGTTATGGTAGACCATTTGACCAAAACTTCACATTTCATACTAGTCAAGATGGACAATTCTTTGGAAAAGCTCATAGAGTTATATATTAAATAGAATGTTAGATTGAATCGAGTGCCTACTTCAATTGCATCAGATCAAGACCTGAGGTTTACATTGAGGTTTTGGAAGAAGCTTCACAATGTGTTATGCACTCAATTGATTTTTAGTATGACATTTCATCTTTAGACTAACAATCAATAAAAAGAGTCATTCAGGTAACATTTGATACTTGAGTGACTTTTGATGTTATGTATGATGTTCATTTTAAAACATACTTGATAGGTGCTTGTAGAGATGTTAAGAAGTCATGCTATCAAATTTAAGGGAAGTTGCAATCACTACCTTTCATTAGTAGAGATTTCTAACAACAATAGTCACTAAGCAAGTTTGGCAATGGCTCTTTATAAAACTTTGTATGGAAAGAAGTGCAGAACTCCTCTATGCTAGAATGAGCTAAGTGAGACCAAGCTTATGTAGCCAAATTTAATTAAAAAAATGCGAAAAAAGGTGAAAATTGAAAATGATAAATTAAAGCTGGATTCAAAAATACATTTATCATATACTGATCTAAAAAAAAGAGATGTTTAATATAAAGTGAGAGATAAAGTTTTTTTTGAGGTGTTGCCTTGGAAGAAAGTGCTATAGTTTAGCAAGAAAGGCAAGTTAGGCATGAGGTTTATTGGTCTATATGAATTGACTGAACATGTGGGACTAATAGCCTATAGGTTGGCTTTTTCTTCTAAGCTTTAATAGATAAAGATGCCTTTCATATGTCTATTTCTTGAAGGTATAGATCATATCTCTCACATATTTTATTAGTAGGGGAAGTAGAGATACAACCTAATTTATTTTATGATAAAGAACAATAAAGATCACAGCAAAAGAAGTTAAAAAAAACTATGAAATGAGATAGAGAAAGTGCTCTGGAGACATTATGGCATGGAATAAGCAACATGGGAGAGTAAAGCTTATATGAGAGAGCAGTGCCTTCAATTGTTTGAACTAAGTAATTTTGAGACAAAATATCTTTTAAGGGTAGAAGAAATGTAATACTCGACAATCCCGAGGTTTTGAATATAACTTCTATAGATATGAATAGTGTTTCCTAAGACTCAGGTCATACTAATCTTACTGAATTGAAGTATTAGTCATAATATAATTTTAGGTAAAATTTAAAGTGAAAACCAAATCATTTACATTGTTAAAAATGACAGTTAAGTTTCTAAAACAATGCTTATGAATAATGACCTAATGTAAGTTAAACCATAAAAATATTTCATTTTTGCTTCAATTGACTCAAGATTGAGACAACATGATATTAAATATTTCAAATAGTCTATTGGTATTAGAATTGGAATTTTTGGATATCAAAAAGTATTTTTACTAAATCGGGTGAAGTTAAAAAGTTATGTTTTTATTGATTTTTCTTTGTTTTTGAGCACGAGTTTTTAAAGTCTTATGGGACTTAGATTATATGATTTTTTTTATGGTTTAAAGGGATGGTAATTGAGGGAAAGAAAATGGGGAATTGGATTAAAGAGGAGAGAAGAAAAGATGTTAACTAATTTTAAGTCACCTACATAAATAGGTCAAAGATGACTTTTTTTTTTGGGTTAACATAAGAATAGTTACCATTTACCTCCCTCACTTTTCCCTTTTATGGCCGATGACATTCTTCCATGCAAGTTG
>CANXYI011573176.1:0-12018 GCA_948208565.1 Hura crepitans | reverse complement strand
CTTTCACTTATTATAGCATACTTGCTTGACTTGTAGTTCTGCCAATAATCCCCTATTATCTAACAATTTTAGGCTAACATATATAGCTCTCAAAGCCAATATGCATTTTCTATTAAGATTATTTGCCACCACATTGGCTTTCCTTAGATGATAGTTAATAAGATAATCATAGTCCTTTATCAACTCTATCCACCTTCTCTATCTCAAATTCAACTCTTTTTGAGTTAGAAGATACTTTAAGCTCTTATTGTCTATCTAAACATAGCATTTCTCTCTATAGAGATAATACATCTATATCTTTAGAGCAAACACTATGGATGCAAGCTTTAAATCATGGGTCGAATAGTTCTTCTCATAAGGCTTCATCTATCTTGAAGTATAGGCCATAACTTCGCCTTCTCACATAAGCACATATCCTAACCAATTCAATATAGCATCTCTGATACCAGCTAAACTAGGATTGGAGCTTTTGTAAACATATTCTTTAACTTGTCAAAACTCTTTTGCCACTTGCCATCCTAAATAAACTTGGCATTCTTTTTCAAAATATGTGTCATAGGGATAGCAATAAGAGAAAACCCACGACAAATTTCTTGTAATAGCTATCTAATCCTAAGAAACTTCTTATCTCTATTGTGTTCTAAGGTGGCTTTCATTCTATGATAGCCTCAATCTTGTTGGGATCAACTTTAACACCATTCACTAAGCTATGTGCCCTAAAAAAATACCTCATTAAGCCAAAACTCATAATTGTTAAGCTTAGCATAAAGCTTCTCATCTATCAAGGTCTATAGAATAGTTCTTAAATGCATCTCATGTTTATCTCAATTTATTGAATACATAAGCATGTCATCAATAAAGGCTACAACAAACTGATCCAAGAATGACCAAAAGATATGGTTCATATGATCCATAAAGCTGCTAAAGCATCAGTAAGCCCAAATGGCATTACCAAAAACTCATAGTGGTTATATCTTATTCTAAAAGCTACCTTGTGCACATCTACCTCTTTCACTCTCAACTAATAATAGCCAGATCTCATATCAATCTTAGAAAAGACACCTACCCCCCCTTAGTTGACCAAACGGGTTATTAATCATGGGTAGAGGATACTTGTTCTTGATAGTGACCTTATTCAACTATCTACAATCCATACATAACCTTAAAAAGACATCTTTCTTCTTAACAAATAGAATTGATGCTCACCATAGAGATACACTTAGTCTGATAAAACCCTTATCTAATAACTCTAGCAATTATAGTTTCATATCATTTGGTTCCATAGGAGTCATCGTGTAAGGAGCTATACACACTAACACAATGCCTAGCAACATATTAATCCCAAATTCAAACTCCCGTTCTGGTGGAAAATAAAGTAGATATTTGGGGAAGACATCCTTAAACTCTGCCACTACTGTTATCTTGCTTGCTTTTGATTTCACCCTTCTATGGTCAATTGCATGGGCCAAATATGCTTGACAACCCTTATTCATTAATCTTTTGTCTGTGACTACTTATATCTCATTGGAAAAAAAGTCCAATCTTTCCCCTGTAACTTTAACTTATGTCCCATCATTAGCCTTAAGCATGATCCACTTCTTTCTACAGTACAAAATTACATGATACTTGGATAACTAATTTATGCCTAAGATTAAATTGAACTCATTAAAATGTAACTCAATGAGATCAGCTACAAACTCATATCCTTGTATTGACAATGGATAATCTTTATAAACTTTGTTATCAGTAACATGCTGACCTATCAGGTTACTAACCATTATCTCAATATCAAGCATCTCTAATATTAACCTATGGTTTAGTTCTTATGTAGTGCAAATATAACAATGTGTAAAACCTATATCTACTAATGCTAAAGTAGGTAAATCAAAAAGTTGGAAAGTAACCATTATCACATCTGGTGCATCAGCTTCTTCTTTAGCTCAAATGGCATATCATCTTGTTAGTGCTCTGCTTTCTAACTTATTCCTCTAGTTTCCCCTAGTTCGGTCTCTTATATTCTTCTTGGCTTTCTTTTAAGCCAAATCCACTAATTTTGAACGACAATCTCTCAACATATGGCCCTTAGAGCCATATCCCCAACATACTCTTATCATGGTCTTCCAGCATGCACCCTTGTGCCTCTTACTATAATGCTTACACTGAGGAGACAGTGTACTTCTAGTAGTGGATGCTAAAGCACTAGCAAATGATTGCTCTTTTACCTTAAATTGAGAGCCCTAAAATGATCTTTATAGGAGCTACTTGAAGTTTTTGATCTTCGTAGGAGCTACTTGAAGCATAATCTTAATGTTAATCCCCTTCTCAAATGGTTTGCATTGGTACTCCTCAGTAGAAACCACCTCCTTTGCATACTAGCTAAGCCTTACAAAGTCCTTCTCATATTCTGCTATAAACCTTTATCACAACTTCAAGTCCATAAACTTTACCTCTTCTAGCCTAAGCAGTGCCCAGTTATGTACTTCTTCTTAAATTCTTTTAGGAAAAACTCCAAATTTAGACCTTCTTCTGCTATACATTCAGCGATTGTCTCCCACCACTTGAAAGTCTCATCAAGTAGAAAAGAAGTTGCATAACTCACATACTCATTCTAAGTACACCTTAGTTGTTGCATAATCCTCATGGTTCTATATAGCTAATATTCTACTCGATGAGATCTATCAAACTCCTCATCGTTAAAAACTTAGCCCCATTCTTCTTAAGCTTTTCTAGATAAGTCTTCTAAAGAGCTTAAGGTTATGGTTGTATTAATAAAGGTGGAGTTGGATGAACTACAATAATAGTAGCTATAGCAATAGCCATAGCAATGGTCACGTGCCTAAGTGATTTAATCATTTGCTCTAACCAAGTAGGCTACAGTTGTGGTCCCTAAGCTTTTTTCTAGCATAACTCAGAGTAAAAGACTCAGCCTTGGTAGCCCTTTGTCCTATAGTACTTAGAGCATGGCTCTCGACTTCCTCATCACCTGATGGTGTGGATACTCATGCTTATATTTATAGGAAAAAAAGACATATTATAAGCCTTAACATGTATAATTATGTGACATACACTTTTTAGATCCTAAGGTATGTACTAAGGAATGCCTAAATTGAAGCTCTGATATAAACAAATGTGACACCCCTTACCTAATCCAATCACCAGACCCGAATAAGGAGTGGCACACATTGATTTTTAATCAGCTCTTATGAAAAACCATTATAAATTAAAACATTATTATTTTAGAGTAAACCATATTCTGCATGCATGAGTTGTAAAAATACTAATTTTTCAAAAACAATTTTTCCAATGTATACTATTGGGGTCCTTGTGCAAAAATTTTAGTAGCATGATAGATGTATCGAGCAATATCCAAAATAGTAACATGCATAAAAATCATACTTCTAAAATCCATAACAGATCACAACATAATTTGGGTCCATTTAACCCTCCAAACTCAACTCAGCGTAACTCAAAGCAACCTTCATGCATACTTAAGGAAAATATATCAGACAAGTCATGCATCAGCATACAAACTTATGTAAACAAACTATTATATAATATTAAGGAGTTATAAAAATATTTACGTTACAGATTAGGCCCAATCCCTCAAATTACGCAAGAGTGCCTATAATAGACTACATCACTAATTAGACAAAAAGAAAGTATAATATTAAAAGATTCATCTCTTGGTCCCTTGCTAATTTTAAGGCTTTGACTTTAATCTAATTTCTTTAACTTACACATCACAAAATGAAAATGATGCACTAAGTGAATGCTTAGTGGTATATTCATTTTAACTTATGTATGCCTTTGCATATCAAGCAAAATCATTAATCACATGGAATTCATGTTATAATATGATTATGTATAACATAACATAATTATGAAAAAGCATTTCAGCAATAAACCATAATAATCATAAAAGATTTCTCATGCATAGCTCCAAATCTCATCATCTTTATATTCAAATTATGTTAGTCATTTTTTGCCCATACCTAGAAGACAACAGACTAAAACTGGGTAATGGGACAAATGGTGCTTAAAGGCTAAATATTTCCCAAAGGCCATATATTTCTCAAAGGACATATATAATTGCCCAAAAGCCAAATGTGGTTACCTAAAGGCTAAATATTGCACAAAGGCCAAATGTGGCTTTTTAAAGGCTAAATATGGTTGCTTGAAGGCCAAATAAAGTACTTGTGGGTACCTTAACAGCTGTTACATCTCCTTAGTTGATCGATCAACCTATATTATCTAGGTTGTCAACAAATATAAGCCACTAACCATTCTTAGTTATATTACAATACCATTTACATGTCACCAAATAAAACATATCATGCTTCCCATTTATCAAATTCATAAGTGCTGTTTCTAAGCATTACATTAATATTCATATCCTTTATTCATCATTTCATAACCATAAGGTCACTTAGACCTCATCAAGACTTTTTGCTCATTTAGCCTATGTAACATATACATACATACTTTACTATAGACATGCATCTTTTAAATATCCATATACGCCTTTGTACTTTTCATACTCACACAATAAAAAATATTGTTATACATATATTTGACCAATAAAGAACCTCAAAGGTACCTTTTTAGCATCCATAAGGCAAACTCATCATCTTACATTCATTTATCAATTTCATCATCTATATAAGCTAAAAAGTATGTTGAGGCAATAATACTAGCCACCATCATAAAAACACCTATATACCATTAAGCATGTTTCAGCTAACATGTTCGACATAACACTTCATATTCATTTTCTTAACTTATCCATATACATACAAGTTAGTGTATTTTACCCCATTTACCTTGACCAATATCATTAAGCCAACATGCACACATACAAATATACTCAAGGTAACTTTAGGCCAACCATAGGAATACATACCCTCACATTTTCTTAAACCAATTTTCCATTATTTACATATAATTAGATTGATTTTCACATGTCTACACTAACCCTCACCATCATAACATATATATATCCCCTTAGTATGTTTTGGCCATAATAAAGAATATTTATAGCTATCACTTTTTCATCATGTAAGACTAATTTAACAAACTCTTAATATTTTATTGCATCTAGCATTTAATATAACACATTAAATACAATAAGCCTTAATTACACATTCAATTAACACATTTAAAATTAAAGAAATGATCACACATATCATATGGTAAAATGAATACACTTAAAATTAAGTCAAAATACACCAAAATGCTAGCTTATGCCTTCTCTTTCCCTTTAGCTCTTCTTACTCCTTCTTGCTCTACGTACACGATTACAAAAACAACTTAGAAAATTCATGTAAAATCCAATACAACTCTAAAATCAAATTTAACCATATATATGTGCTTTTGTGCACCTAAAGATTATAAGAAAAACATTAAAACCAAAAATATCTTTCCCGATCAAAAGTTGGTCACTATTTACCCTATAGTTGTTCCATGAAAAACTATCATCCTTTTATTATTTTCCACTTCTATTGTGTTCTAGGGGTGATAAATGGATGGATTAATGTCCTAGAAATGTAGGATTTATGGTGGATTAATGATTTGAAAAAGGAAGAAAAGCTTAAGGAGGTTAGACATGATGTCGGGTTCATAAAGAAAGAAAGGGGAAGATGGTTGCCTACTATTCCCCTTTTAACCTCTTTTAAGTTAACCACTAAACATTGACGTGGTTAAATAAATGAATGGTTAAGATCCCTTCAATTACCCATCTAAAGGCCACCATAATTTACCCTTTCTCCCTTTTTTCTTTTAATTATTCTATCCTTGATCTAACCCTCAATCCACACTCTAAATGTCCCATAAAATCATACAATCTACACCCATAAATCCTTAGAAACCCAAGTTCAAAAATTGAGAAAAAATAAAATTAAAACCATACTTTAATCATTGCCTAATTTTTGTAAAAATACTTCTCGATATTTAAAAATTTCAATTACAATGCCAATTGTAATGCCTAAAAATCCTGGTGTTATGAATAGTACTTTTCAAGATGTAAATAGTGTTTTTGAGGCCTGGTTATAGTAATCATGCATAATGGAAGTATTAATCATGACATAATTTTGGATGAAATTTGAATAAAAAATGAAGTCATTTAGATGGATAAAAATGACAGCTAACTTTTACGACAGTGTCACATGAATAGTGACTTAGTTATAGCTGCACCAAAAAATATTAAAATTTTGCTCAAAAAATTTCAAGATTAATACAACATGATACTTAAATATTCCAAATAGTCTACTAGCACAAGAATTAGAATTTTTTGATATTGGGAAGTATTTTTACTGAATCAAGTATACATAAAAAGTTACATTTTAATTAGTTTTTTGTGGTTTTCAAGCGCGAATTTTTAAAGGCCTATAGGATATGGCTTCAACGAATTTTTGGGGTTTAATTGAAGGAAAGAAAAAGGGTTTTTAATTTTTAAGAGAAAGGAAAAAGAAAAAAAGTTTGTTATTAAATCATGCGCATGCCTCCACACACACACATATATATTAAATAGTCAAATGGATTTTAAAGGGTTAACATTGGAAAAATTTTCTTTAACATCCTCCCTCTTTTTCTTTATTGGCCAACCCCATAGACAATGAAGAAACATTCCTTGTTCTTTGCTTGTTCCATCAAATTAACACTAAATTGACTCATTCAAGCCACAAATCTGACCCTCTATAGCTTTAGCCATCGATTGTAGCAAGAAAATAAGAGAAAACTAAAGGATTTTTATGATTTTGAGTTAAGAGGAATAGTAATCTCATTTTGATCATGTAAATTTTTTAGACTTTTGATATTTTTCAAACTTTCGATATTTTTCTATTTTTCCTTAGATGCCCAAGAGTACAGTTACGAAGTTGATTTTCATTTTTAATGCTTGTATGATTTTATACATATTTTTCCCTAGAAAGACAATTTTTGTTTATAGAGCCAAGTAATAATCAAAAGGATAAGGGTAAAGAGAAGGCATAATCAATCTTAGTGGTGCATTTTGAACTCAAAATAAGTGTAACCATTGAAACTTAATGTGCGTGTGTGAACATTTAAAATTAAGTGTATGTATTGTGTATGGAAGTGTGATATATGGCCATTAATGAGCATATATTGCACATTTATGTGATTTGGTGAGTTGTTTGTTGTGATTTTGATGCCTTTAATATGTTGATTTGAATGTGAGATGTATTTGATAAATGATGGCTGAATAGCATAATATAGATTGTATATTATGTAAGCATATGGAGTTGTTATTTTATGAATGATCTATGATCAAATGTTTATGTACTGTGATAAAGGAGATAGCTATATGAATATTATGGAGACTTAATTAGTGATGGTTGAATGGTTTATGGTGTAGGTATGCTTAATTGATCATGTTTATTAATGTATAATAGAATGTGTGTATGCATGAAAGGTGATAGGTGAAGGGGATATCATGTTATAATACATGGAACTTATTAAGCAAGTGTTATGTGTGTGTGTATAGGTTATGGCTAAATGGCCCAAAAGTAGGTGTATGTTTGCATGTTGGGTTATGAATGAATAATAAGTTAAGTTCTTAGAAATGAGGTTATATGGTTATGTGAATGATATAGTATGCATAAGAATATTTGCATGCGTTATAAATGTTTGGGTTGTGTTATGGTTGAATGGGATACCATATATGATAGTAATATTTGAGATCACATGGTATTATACTATGCATAATGTTATGAGAGTAAAAAATGATTGATAGGCTAATGGTTGAACTTGCATATATGGTATGAAGTAATGATAGTTATTAATACATGACTAAGATGATTATGATGATTATGGAAATGATATGTGGATAAGATTCATGATAATGTCCTAATTGGTATATGTTCATGTTATGTAACATGAGCATACAAAAATATGTAAGCATATAGAGATAGGCATAATTATTTATGTTATGTGCATATGATGAAACATAATGGAATCTTAAGATTTATATTTTCACCAGTTGGTCATTTGTTGGCCTAACCTTTTTTAAAAGTATTTTAAGATACTTAAATTAGTGAGACTAAGAAAATAAAATTTAGTGATTAGCCCATATAAGTTAACAACTTAGATTGGATAGGTTGATCAATCAACTAGGGGTTTAGCAGTTGCTAGGGTCTTATTTACCTAATGTTATGACCCATGGGTCTTATGATGATTCTTATGACCTATAATTCTTATGATGCAATTTTTTGGGCTTTTATAGTCCTAATAGCCTTCAAGTCCAAATTGTTGGGTTTCATTGTTTTAATGGCCTTCAAGTTTAGATTTTAAGGCCTTTGTAGTCCTAATGGCCTTTAATGGCCTAGGTGTCCCCATTATCCTTTATAGTCATGTGTTTTCTTAAGTATGATTAGTAAAATATATTAAATATTGAAATTCCTTAGAAAGGACAATAATTGACATTTATTAAAGCCAAATAATGTTGCTTATGATTTTATGCATGTTTTATGAAGTTTAAGTCATATGCGTGCTTTCTGCTTATTTAAATATTACTTTTTATGGATGTATAACTACATTTTTATTTTACCATCATTATATACATATGAGTGTGACTGTGTGTACACTTAATTTCCTTGATTACACCACTAAGCAAATTTGCTTAGCATATCAATTTATTTGTGATGCGTAGGTTGAAGAACTGGATTAGAGTCAAAGCCTCAACATGTATTATAGATCAAGAGAAGGATACTTCTTGGTATTTTTGTTATTCTATACATATTTGTCATGTGATATAATTAAGTAGTAACACTTATATGTACCATCAAAGGGATTGGGCCTAATTTGGGATGTAAGTTAAGAATTATTTGTATGCTTGTATGATATATTTTCCTAGTGCATGAATTGTGTTTGTGCTATTGGTTGATTTGGGGTGATCAGAAGACCATAGAAATGGGGTTTTCAGTTTTGTTGATTATAGAAGTGCTTTTTCTTATGTAAGGTTACAATTCAATTTGGGATAATGTCTAGGTATAGCTATTATGTTATTAGATTTTTGGCACAAGGATTCCAAAAATGGTTTTGAAAGTTAATGTAAATTTTTATTTATTTAAGTAAAGAATTTCAAGATTTTAATTTCTGAACAAATATATTTTAAGAAGGTTTTACTTTATTCGAGTTTCTAAGTAACAAAGAAGGTTAAGTAAGTTTGTATAACACACTATGTGTATGCTTCTTATTTGGGTTCGACAACCAAATCAGGTAAGAGGTGTCATATTTGGTAGTATTAAAGCTCCAGTTTAGGCATTCTTTAGTGTTTAAGAATTATGTATAAGTGCAATAAATTTAGAAACATGTATCACATAATAGTATGGTATTGAGGCTTATAATATGTTCATTGCCTATAGATTAAAGATGAGTTCACCTATGCCAGATAGTGAAAAAGAAGTTGAGAGCCATGCTTCAATGACTATTGGTCAATAGGCTACTAGAGTCATATCTATTTCTAGAAGTGATAATAGACATGCATTTTCAATGGCACTTGTACCATCTATTTTTCTATGAGAGATGTCAGATCTACTAAGATAGGCTACACCAATAGGACCTTTACTAGCTCAGCAACCATTGCCACTACCTCAAGCTCTTGAAAAGACCTATCTCAAGAGAATTAAGAAGATAGGGGCTAAGGACTTTAAGGGTAAAACTAGGGCTAATACCAGTGTAATAGAATATTGGTTGGATTAGACTATCATAATTATGCAGTAGCTAAAGTGTACTTCTAAGGGGAAAGTTATATATGCAATCTCTCTTCTACGAGAGGAAGCTTCCAAGTGGTGGGAGGCTTTGATAGAACATAAAAATAATGTTGATGTGATTTGGGATTTCTTCATGAAGGAGTTTTAAAGAAGTACATTACTGAGCACTACCTAAATGACAAAAGACAAGAGTTCATGGATATCAAGCAAGGTCATAGGTCCTCTAATACTAGAAGGACTTCACCATGTTGAGTAGATATGCTAAGGATATGGTACAGATAGAAGTTTATAGATGCAAGCTATTTGAGAAGGGGCTGAATATAGAGATCAATATGCACATAGCTCCTATAAATATTTGAGATTTCTTTGCATTAGTAGTAGCTTGCCATGTTGTAGAGGAGGTAGTAAAGGAGAAAAGGGAGTTTTACTAGAAGAAGAGATCTTATGGCTAGGGATCAACAAGTGTAACGCAGCACACAAAAATAAGAAGTTTAAGGGAAGTCAGTCTAGGGCACCACAACAAACCCGAAAGCAAGGCCAGTCATCGAGACAAGGACAAGGGGCTCAGAGTAAAGCAAAGCAGTAGCAATCTCAAGTTTCTAGTTCTCTAGTATTCATAGCTCAGAGTAATCAGTTACCTAATTGTCAGAAATGCCATAAAAGACATAGAGTGAAGTGTTAGAGATCCAGGCTAAGAGTCTATTTTGGGTGTAGTAAAACAAGTCATTTCATCACAGATTTCCAGAAGCAACATGATTATGGATTAGAATCTACACCTATTTTATCCAAAGATCAGAGAGGGGATCGAGGAAAGAAGATAGTGGGTACTCAAAGAGTCAGGGCAAAGAGTAGAGCAGAGCCTAGAATGCCTACTAGGTGGTAAGCCATCAGAGCTAGAAGGAGACTGATTCACTTAAAGTGATAATAGGTACCTTTATTTTCTTTGATTCGTTTGCTTTAGCTTTATTTGATTAAGGGTTTACACACTCATATATATGCATAACATGGGCATAAGACTAAGGGTTAGCTTTAGAAATTTTTGACATAGAGACTATGGTTAGCAACCTTATAGTTTAACATATAATAGTTAATAAGCTTTTTAGAAACTGTCCCTTAATCATTCAATGGCATAAGTTTCTAGCTGACCTTTTGAGTTACCCTTCGATGAGTTCGATTTGATCTTGGGCATAGATTAGTTGTCAAAGTATTAAGTGATTGTAGACTATAAGCATGAGAGAATATCTTTTAAAGCTAATGCTAGAGTAGAGATTATAGTTATGGGCAAAGGGATAAATTTTCTATCTAATGTAATATTAGTTGTTACAACTAGGCAGATATTAAGAAAGGGTTGTTAGGCTTTCTTGGCACATGTGTATAATGCCAATAAGGAAGAGCCATATGCTAGTGCTATACTAAAGCTATCAGAATATGTGGATATTTTTCGAGAAGAGTTTACCGATTTACCACCTAATCGGGAACTTGAGTTTAGTATAGAGGTTTTACTTGGCATTGCTCTAGTATCTATAGTTCTATATAGGATAGCTCCTATGGAGTTAAAATAGCTAAATATCTAGTTGCAAGAGTTACTTGACAAAGGTTTCAAAAGGCCAAGTGTATCACCTTAGGGAGCACCAATTTTATTTGTTAAGAAGAAGGATAATTCTCTTCAGTTATGTGTTGATCACCAATAGCTGAATAAAGTCACCATTAAGAACAAGTATCCTTTACCAAAGGTTGATGATTTGTTTAATCAACTTAAAAGAGCTAGGGTGTTTTCTAAGATTGATATGAGATTCGATTATTATCATTTAAGAGTTAAAGAGGTAGATATGGCTAAAATTGCTTTCAAAATGTGTTATGGCCATTATGAGATTTTGGTAATGCCATTTAGGCTTACCAATGCTCTTATAGCTTTTATGGATCTCATGAACCATGTCTTCTAAAATTTCTTAAATCAATTTGTGGCAGTCTTTATTAATGATATTTTGGTGCACTCTAAAAGTAAAGAAAAGCATAAACAACATTTGAGAATATTTTTTCAAGTTTTGAGAGATGACAAGCTCTATGCCAAACTTAGTAAATGTGAGTTTTAGCTAATTGAGGTGTCTTTCTTAGGAGACATAGCTTCTACAAAAGGTATTTAGGTGGATCCTAGCAAGATTAAGGCTATTGTGGAATAGAAGCCACCCAAGAACACAATAGAGATTAGAAGTTTCCTAAGCTTGATGGGTTACTATAGAATGTTTGTCAATGGGTTTTCTTTGATTGCAACACTTATAACTCACTTGTTAAG
>CANXYI011572947.1:0-10014 GCA_948208565.1 Hura crepitans | reverse complement strand
AAAAACTTTTAAAACATTTAAACCCAAATTCACCACTCTTGTGATCCTCTTATCACTCCAAATCAATCATCAACATAAATTACAATCTCAACCTTAGGAAGAGATATCATATAAGTTTAAAATAATTTAAAGAATTGAAATAAGGTTATAAAACCATTAACAACATTATATTTACATTACAATATAGTTTAGGCCTATAACTTGACATATACAATATATGAGTGCTTTTTTCGCTATACATTTCATAATCTAGTATATACAACAAAACTATACCAAAAGATAAGCTTTACTGGTCAATCTTAATGTCTCGAGGCTTTGGCTCAATTATTCTCCTTACCTATGCATCATAAAGAAAAAAATGATATGCTAAGCAACAACTTAGTGGTGTAATTGAAATTACTCTTGCAATAATGCCATACCTTTATTATATCTCATCATACAAATAAGAATAAGCACAGTTCATAATATGTATAATCTATTTCATAACATGCTTGTATGTTATAACATAATAAACTTAACATTTATCACATGATAAACATAAAAATTGCATTTTACATGCATATAAAACATGCATGTTGCACTTGATAAAATCTATATTTCAAATTCCATTATATTCATTTAACCTACCCATATTATAAGAACATATATCCTATAGATGATAGGGGTGGACAACCAATATGACCTCTATAAACCTAAAGGTCCATCTACTAATGTGGACCTAAAGATCAAACATAGCATGAAACTTGAAGGTTAAAAATAACATAAGTCTGAGACCGAGCATAACATGGGTCTAAGGATAAAAACATAGCATGATGGCTATTACAACCATTTATAAACCTAAAGTTCATATACCAATGTAGATCCAAAGACAAAAAAAATACAGGCTTATGGATCAGACATCTAGTGGACCCATAGACCAAACAAATATCAATGAAGGTACTGAAGTACCCTAGTAGCTGCTAATAAACCCCTAGTTGATTGGTCAACCTATTTGAGGTAGGTTATTACTCATATGAGTGATTAACCAATTTACTTTAGTTACACCATCTTAATTAAGCTTAAAATAGCTTATAATTGCTTTGGTTTAGTCAATAAATGACTAAACCGAACAATTATTTTGTTTCCATTATTTTCGTGTTCAAACAAATTATTTCATGCAAAAGCACATAATAAGTCATAGTTTTTCATCATATGACCACAAGCACATTATCAACATCTTAATGCCATTTTCATGATCATAACATGCATGTGATCTTGTAGCATCCACTTCATACTTAACATAATGCATATTCTTGCTTGAGTATAACATATACTTAATATAGTTTCATTACTACTTCATATTCATGCATCACTTTAATATTCATACATAACTATATATACAACCTCAATTCCATACCATAAACATATCACCCATGCACACATATTCATAATTATCCATCGACCAACACACTACAAACATCATTTCCATATATTAATCAATACTTTCTCATTTCAACATGTACAAACACACATAAATTCACGTGACCATTTGGCCATGACATCCAATGTACATCATGCATGCTTTTATCCATCATACTACCTTATTTTTCATGCTCATATATTAACATTCATTAATTCAACTCAATTCATAATAATTATCATGCATCATGTAACATAACACATGCACACACACATATGGCCATTCAGCCATATTGCCATCAACACATCAACATGCCCTAATATACATTCAAAGGCATTTACCACATTTAAATGCATCTTAGAATATAATTTAATTACCATTTAACATCATAATTACTATTTTTACTTAAACATACACATATACACAAATTCACATATTAGGGCATTAATGGATTTTCCTTAAATTAGGTTGATTACGCTTCTCGAAATCAAAATACACCATAGAGCTCATCTACACCTTTTCTTTTCCTTTGTCAATCTGCTTCTTACCCTGCTCAACTGCAAAATACAAATTCATTTTGTTAAATTTTGCATAAATTTTAGAAGCATTTAAAAATCAATCTAACTTGATAAATATGCCTTTAAGCACTAAGAGAACACTAGAAAAATACTAGAGTTCAAAAAATCTTACTCGAGCCAAAAATGGCTGCTATTCATTGAGGTGTGAAATCGAGCTTTTCGTCCAATATTTTTGCAAATTTTTATTTTACCCAACATTAGAGACTATGAAAGTGTTGGCATTCAATTATGGTGGCTTGAAATGGGATAATTTGAAAAAATTAAAAAGAGGAATTCTACATGGGAAAAGTAGGCTACCATAAGAAGAAGAAGAGATGAAAATACCATTCTAACTTTGACTAATAAAAGGTGTGTTTGACGTATACATATATAGGGTTTTTGGAAAAATTAATTCCTTTATCTCTCTTCTTACATATTTTTAAAATCAAACCTCACTTTCGTTCCTCCAATTTAACTCCCAAAAATTCAATTAATTAACATTCCATAAGCCTCTAAAAATTAGAGCTCGAAAATTGTGAAAAATTGAATAAAAGCGTATAATTTCATATAACCTTATTTTAGTAAAAATACTTTCCAATCTATAAAATTTTCAATTTCAATGGCAATAGGCTAATTATAATTTTTGAGTACCAAGTTGTATAAATCTCAAAATTTTTTAAGCAACTTTTGAATTTTTTATGGTTCAGCTAAAACTAGGTCACTATTCATGTAACACTATCATAAAACTTAACTATTGTTTTTAACCACCTGAATGACTTTGTTTTGACTTCAAATTTCACCCCTAATTATGTTATAATTTATACTTCCATTCAGTAGGATTAGTACCCTTAGCCTTGAGAAAACACTATTCATGTCCTGAGAACTACTGTTCATAACACTAGGATTTTTTGGGTGTTACACATGGACTACCATCTTCCATCACATCAAATCAGGATCCAAGGGTCATGTCAAGCTTTTAGAAGAAACTTTACAATGCCTTAGGTACTCGATTAAGGTTTAGTGCAGTATTTCATCCTCTGATCGATAGATAGTCAAAGAGAGGTATTCAAGTCCTTAAAGATATGCTAAGGAGTTGTGCTTTAGAGTATAAAGGAAGCTAAGATTGTTATCTATCCTTAGCTAAATTTTCCTACAACAATAGTCATCAAGCGAGCTTGGATATGGCTCTTTATGAGGTGTTGTATTGAAGGAAGTGCGTAACTCCTCTATGCTGGAATAAGCTTAATGAGACAAAGCTCATAGGACCTAATTTGATTAAGGATGTAAAGGAAAAGGTGAAGATCATTAGAGAGAGATTGAAAGTAGCTCTTAATAGATAGAAGTCTTATATTGATCTAAAGAGAAAAGATGTTGAATATGAGGTGAGAGATAAAGTGTTTCTTAAGGTTTCATCTTGGAAGAAGGTTATGAGGTTTGGAAAGAAAGGAAAGTTGGGTCCTAGGTTTATTAGCCCATATAAGGTAACAGAACGGGTGGGACTAGTAGCTTACAGACTAGCTTTACCTCCTAAACTCTAGTAGATCCATGATGTCTTCCACGTATCTATGCTTAGAAGATACATATCAGATCCTACACATGTTTTGTTAATGAAAGGGGTTAAGGTTAACCCATACCTATCTTATGAAGAACAACCTATAAGGATTTTGGATAGGTAGGTGAAAATGCTTCGAAATAAGACCATAACTTTGGAAACACCATGGAATGGAAAAAGCTACATGGGAAACAAAAGCTCAGATAAGAGAGCAATATCCTTAGTTATTTGAGCCAAGTAATGTTAAGAATGACATTTCTTTTAAGAGGGGAAGAAATGTAACACCCAAAAAATCTTAGTGTTATGAATAGTACTTCCCGGGATGTGAATAGTGTTTTCCTCTGGTCGAGGGCACTAATTCTACTGAATGGAAGTATTAATTATAAAATAAATTTGGGCAAAATTTAAAGTTGAAACAAAGTCATTTAGTTGTTTAAAAATGATAGTTAAATTTTACGATAGTGTTATATGAATAGTGACCTAGTTTTAGCTGAACCATAAAATAATAAAAAGAGTTGCTCAAAAAATTATGGGATTTATTCAACTTGATACTTAAAAATTATAATTAGACTATTAGCACTGGAATTGGAATTTTTAGATATCAAGAAGTATTTTTACGAAAATCAGGTATGTTAAAAAGTAGAGATTTTATTTGGTTTTTCTCAATTTTCGAGCTCTAATTTTTAGATGTTTGAAAGGCCTAAATTAATTGAATTTTTGCAAGTTAAAATGAGCTTAAATGGATGATTAAAAAATAAGGAAAAAAGTGAGAAGAAAAGGAAAATTAAAATGATTTTTTAAAAAAAAAGTTTAAATAAGTCAATTTTTCATTATTTTGGTCAAAAATCAGACAAAAGTTTTCTCCTCTCTCTCTTCCCCAAACCAACTGCAACAATGAAGGGTTTCCTCCATTTTTTATTCTTCCTCCTTTGATTTAGCCTCGATTTACACCATCTGATTATGAGATACAAGCCTTTACGACCTCTATACCCTATTTCGAGTAAGAAATTTGAAGAAAATAGGAAGAATTGCTCAATTTTTAAGCTCAATAAATAGTAACCATTTTTGGTTCGGGTAAGATTTTTTGAATCCCAAAATTTTTCCTATGTTCCTCGAGTGCCTAAGAGTTATTATATATGGCCGATTTTCATTTTTAATGTTTGTATGATTTATTACAAATTTTTATGTATCAAATCTATTATGGGCAGTTGAGAAAATTGACAATCTCATGACAAAAGGAAAAGCAAGGTGTAGGTGATCCTCAGAGGTGTATTATGATCCTTTTCAGTGTGTGTAATTAAATTAAATTATGCCAATTCATGTGTGCCCTAAAAATTACATAGTATGTAATTTTATGTGATTATGTGTAATATGTCCATATATGTAAATTAATGGCTTTAAATGTGTTAAATGGTAAATAAGATGTATGATGATGCATTCAAAATGATTTGAATGTATGAAAATGATGTAGAAGTTATATTATGGTTATAAAGTAAATATGTGCATTTGGACGTAAAATGGTGTATAATTATGTGTATGTGGCTAAGTATGCATGTAATTGGATTAAAACATGTCTATACACATGCTAGATGTATGATAAAGCATTTTAATTGGTAGGAACACATAAGGAAGTGAGTTAGGACATTATGTCTATATTGTATATGTGTGATGTAAATTGTGAGTATTTATACCTAATTAATGTATTATGCATATTTAGAGCATACAACCATGATGTATGATATACTAAATGTATGTTAATCTAAATTATAAGATTAAAATGATCAAATGCCTTGATGATACATGTATATCCAATTGAGTTAAAGAGGCATGCAAGGGTGTGTATGTCCTAAAAATGCATGATAGGCATGTTATGTGCTTATATGTGGTATACATGAATGAGTTAGGATGAGATAAGATGAGATATGTAATGTGTTATATTCATAATGCATGTAAATGCACATATGTTTTAAGTATGCATATTTGCTATGTAGTATGCACCTATATGGATGTAATTGAGCGAATGAACTTATGAGTGTGCATTTATCATGTTAAAATGATATATGTAGAGGTATGTAACTTAGTGGCTGAATGGTCTATTAAGGTACCTATGCTTATATATGATTGACATTAGGTACATAAGGGTGATGTATGAGAAAATGATGACAAATATGCTTGAGTATGTGAGATAAGAGAAAATTAAGGCATAATGCAATGTGATTATGATGGATATTGAGAATATGGAAGGTGTCATGGCCAAATGGTCATGTATGTAGCCATAATATGTTTTGAGACACATTATGTGCATGGATGTGGCATTACACTATCAAGTAACGCCATGATCCATTTTATGATGAGATTTGAGCATAATGCATCTTGAATGAGCTTATGCTATTATTTGAATGGATATGGCAATTTCAGACATGAAGAAATAATTGACACTTATAAGAGAAAATGAAATGTTAATTATGTGTGATGTATGCATGTGGATATATGGTTTTGAAATGTGGTTAACTACATGATATAATATGCTTAATCACTAAAATAAGGTTTATGACATATTTTCCCAGTTTAGTCATTTGTTGGCTAAACCAATGTAATTAAAAGCAATGTTAATCTTAAATTAAGGTGGTGTAACTACAAATAAAATGTTAATAGCCCATATGAGAAATAATCTAGTATGGATAGGTTGACTTGTTAACTAGGGAATTTTTATAGCAACTGCTAAAGTACCTCGGTACCTTGATGATTTGGTCTATGGGTCCATGTGGGTGTTGCCACCATGAAGGTTTAATAGGGTCATTGCACATACCCTATGCTAGTGCAACAGCTGTTAAGGTTTAGGAGGGCCACTACACACTCGTGCTGGTGCAGCAATCGATAAGGTCCATAATGAGGGCCACTATACACAATGATCCCTTTATCTATAAGATATCCATTTTCCTCTAAAATGAGCATAATAAAACAAGTTTAATGGATATTAATCATGCATTACATGATTATATGGCTAGACATGGTTTTATGGATGATGCATGACCTGTGTTAAGTTATGTGCATGATTTATGTCATGTTATTACATAAATGCATGCTATGGCCAATGTTGCATAAAATGTGACATTATAAATGACTTGTATATGTACTATTTGTATATTGATAAAAAAGGCATAAATGCACTCAATTAGACTGTTAAGCTATTACTTAGAACATCATTTATTTTATGATGTGTAAATAAAGAGACAGTTTAAGCACAAGCTTGGGACTTCAAGATTATCAAGAGAAGGTTGTTTCTTTTGGTATAATTTTGGTTTATGTATCTAGAATTATATGATGAATAGGTTTGAGCACTCGTATGATGTATTATGGGAAAGATAGGCTTAAGCTGTATATAATTGTAATCTTTTTAGATGTTATGGTCCATAATCTATTTTAAAGTTAGTTTAAACTACTTTTATTATATGATATCTCTCCTTGAGGTTGAGATTGATGTTTTTTATGCATGATGTTGGAGTATCAAAAGATCACAGATGTTAGGGAATGGTTGAAAATGATTATAGAAGTGTTGTTGGTGTGCAAGTTACTATTCATTTTTGGGATAATATCCTAGTAGAGCCATTATGCTATCAAATTTTTTACACAAGGATTCTCAAAAGTGAATTACAACTATGTAAATTTGAAAAGTTATTAAAAATCTATATTTTCATAAGATAATTATTTATAAAACATGTTTTAAAAATATGGTTTAAGTATAATAGATAGTTGAGTTCGGATAACGCATTTATGCACGTACTCTTTAGTCGAGCTTAGTAACCAACTAACACCCAGACTGGGTAAAGGGTGTCATAAGTTTACCATGGGGCATAGGCAAAGAGAAAAGTGCACAAAAAAATTGTGTTGATGCCTATCTAGCAGAGAAAAAAATCCTTTTGCTAACTAAAAAATAGTGCCACATGGGGAAACAATGTAAAGGTATATACCTTTTCCCAAATATTTCCCTTAATATTATTTTGACCTTCCTCTTCATAATGCCTATCATCATATACCTAAAAATGAGTGTCACGTGGACATTGCACATTTTCTTACTAAAAATAATAAGAGATCAGGTTATAATTTCTTTACCTATAGGCAAAGCTCTTTCAAAAAAATGGATTGGAATCTATGATTTGTGGCATTGATAAAGTAGAGTAAAATTGTCAATAAGGATACTACTAAAATGTTTTATTCAGAGATAAAATACAAAGTAGAATCATGGAAAAGTAGGACTAAAGGCTCAAATAATCCCCGCATCTCGCATACAATGGCTTAAAACTACCCCTTAATGCTATAAAATTGGAAATAATCTCCATTATAAAATAACCACAATGTAATAGGACTTATGCATCTCTTTTCATGAATTAAAAAGATTATCTCATCAGCAAATTCATATGTATTAACAATCAACCAAACTCCAAAATAAGCAACTAAAACTCATATAATCATAAGACAAAAAATGCTCCATAGCAGATCATAAATGAAGGCTCTTGAGGTTGAGTATTAAATGTAACAAAGTAAGATGCCAATTATAACAAAAGCTTATATCATATAGAAATTAAAATGTTAGCTACTAACAAATAAAAAGGGCTTACTTCTATAATGTGACACAACATAGAGAAGGCATTGATCCAACTTGAGACACCAACTTCTAGCAGTTCCTACTTTCTCTAACTATGGAAGATATATGCAGCATCATAGTACACCATATGACATTGCTATGGTAAGTAAGTACTCAACTTGACTCTACTTAGCTATCCAGACTATGCATCTCTATAAAAAAACTTAATAGCCTTGTTAGCCTAATAACAAGCTTGCTAATTGGTTGATGGGAGCCTTAATGAAATAGTTTTATCTCAAATTTGCTTTATTTTTATAAATGTGAAGAAAAGATCTAACAGGTATATAATGATATGCCACCGATTCATAAGTGCACCTAGAAGTTTTTTAATGGATACCTAAGGCTAAATGATATACTATAAAGCCTATAGATAAAGCCAATTCAATTAAGGGCACTTTAATTGCTTTAGGAATGTATATTTACCATAATGCAAATAGGCACCACTAGAACTGCTCCTGTAGTAACTTGATATGATGCACAAGCAAACAATTTGACTAATCTCTAATAGACATCCAAAGGGTATGAATTCGTAATAAGCTTTAGGAAGCAATTTATTAACACATGGAGAAAACTAGTAAGATAAATAATAAGTAAAAATAATATAAAACTAAAGTATGTAAATATAAGTTTAGTCACTATAAATTTTCATTTCACTAGCAATTAAAAATTATAGAATTTACTGCTATTTGATTTAAATCTCTCCTTTTCTTAATCTTCAAGGTCAATATTTAAAATTTAAGCTTTCAAATGAGAAATAAAAGAAAAATTTATTTTTTTAAAATGTACAAATTTCCATTTTAAACTTGTAGAAGTGATAAAAATAGAGCTACTCACATAAAAAAAATCATGGCAAAGGCATAAATTCTATAGATACTTGTCATGTATACTACATAACCAACTTGCCATGCCTTATTTCTACTCGAGATTTTCCCCAACTTAATCCTTTTATACATTATTTATAATCAATAAGTTAAGTTTATATCATTAGTTGCATGAAGTTACAACTAAAACCTTAGGGAAAATCAAGTCTTTTACCTATCAGCGACTGCTCCTCTATCCGCTACTACAATTTTGACTCCAGTAGCTAGTTTCTATGAATCCTTACTTTAATTTTCTATAAAGTTCTCAATTCCAACACTTTAGTCACCTTACATGAAGCGTTATTCCAATTCAAAAACACCATAATCCAAAATTAAACCAAAAATCTTCTTGCAACAATTTTGATCTTCCTTCTCACCCTAATTTCCTTTTTTCTTCTTTTGAAATTCCACTAGAAAACTAATTTCCTACTTAATTAAGCTTGAAGAAAATCACAACAATAATTAAATATTGCATTAAAAACTAAATTATTACCTCCTAGAACCATGAAAGTTTGAGTTTTTCTCTTGCTACTACTAATAACTTGATTCGCCCATCTCACTTTTCTTCAGTTGACTTTCTCCTTTCCAAGACTATAGGGAGTAGTCGAATAGCAGACATTGAGAAAATAGCCTTAGCACTCCATTTTTTATTAAAATTCAAGAGGTCTAACCACTCTCTTTGTTGTTGTGCTAAGGTGGCTTTTAAACCGAGTAATCATTCCTTCCATTAGCTTCTTTGATGTTTTCTTCTTCCATGAAAGTGATGATTTGATCAAAAATTTGATCTTTTAAAACTACAATTTGTGATTGCTTCTACTGATCTCACTTTCTTTCTAAATCTCTTTTCCTTTCCTTTTTTTTTAGTTATGCCTTTATCAAAAATTATTTTTTCTTTCTTATTTTTTACTAATTTTTAAATATTAAAATTTTAAAAAAACCCACTAATTAAAAGTTTTAAAAACCAAAATTTCAAGCATTTTATAAACTAAATTGAAACTTAT
>CANXYI011572868.1:0-19697 GCA_948208565.1 Hura crepitans | reverse complement strand
TTGTAGTCTGCACAAACATTTTTGATGAATAATTATATGACAAATAAGTCTGTAAGCGTGTAAAATATAATATGTAGTTTCATGACATATCACTAAGTTAATATCGTGTAAGAGCCTAAAATTATCATCATGTATATAATTACCATGGACTTGAGTTATGCTATAAAAGGTGTTAGCAATTCTTCGATCACGCTATTTGTTGACATGTTATTTTTGACATCCGCACAGATAACTCTCATAAGGGTCTTATATCGATAAGGACTTGTGTCTACTAGTTATGTATAATTGGCATCAATACATGTTTATAAAGTGTAAAGATTATGTATTTTTATTGAGGATGAGAATGATTTAGTGGAGTCACCACCTCACCTCAACATTAAGACCTCTGATCTTCTATACTAGAAAGGTTCAAAATTTAGATCTTATTTATGCCTTAATAATATGCCTTCTCTGTGTATTGTAAAATTTATCAATCCCTTTTCAAGTAAGCATGCATTATATTTAAAGTATTTATGTCACCTTTTCATGTATAAGAAGTAAATTGCAGTATTTTAAAGAATACAATAAGGTAAATTATACATCCAAAAAATGGGTTATTGGTTATTTGATATTTGACCTAACAATTATCTATAATTTTGTAGGAATTAGTGGTAATTGCCTAACTCCTATCTCTAAGAGATTGGCCTTTATTAAAATACATTTTCATGGGACTTTTGATTATAGAAAACTTAAATTTATTTTATTATGAAAACTCATTTAATTATATAGAAAATTATTTGATGTGAAAGCTAGATAATTGGCTTATAAAACAAGTTATTTACTACTTATTACAACCCAAAAAAAAATCCAAAAGATATAAAAAGTACGAACCAAAAGAAATAAAAAAAAGAGCTCTTAATTGGTCTTATTTGTATATCGATAAGTTTATGCAGACTCTATGTAGATCTGGCTAGTGTCTATGCAGACGATTGCTTGTAAGAGTAATTATGTCTGTCGGACCTCTACTCCAATGAGAAAGGCCACTTTCATACAACTCAAAGGAAAAGGTTAATATACTAGACACAAGATTCATATAGACTTATAAAGAAGACAAGAAATACAAATACATGTGAAACTAAAATTCAAGTAGATGTCCACGCAAACTACATTCCTTATACAAGGGAGTTTGTGTGATGCCCTCTACCTGTTTCGTACATTAGACTCAAATAAAGAGCATGCACGCATACTAATATCCAATTTCACTACCCAAAAACCCAAATCAAATAAAACTTTTATTAATTAAATGATTTCTTGACTTATGAGTTGTAAAAACACTAAAAACCCTTAGCACGCTTCATGAGGCAACTAATAAGGTCATTATGTCAAAAATTCAGTATCATAACGGCTGCATCGGGACACTTTCCTAATTAGTAAACCTATTAAAAATACTTGTATAGAGACATACAACACATCTCAACTCTAAATGGGTCCTCCTAACCCTCTAAACTTATCAAAAAAATCATAGAGCCTCAAGCTCATCTCAGCCAGCATTCTTACATGTAACATCAAGAGTTATCATACAAGTTATGCAAGAAATATAAAGCTTTGATAATAAATATAGTTTTAGTTACAAAATCAATCCATGTTTACAAATTAGGCCCAATCCCTCTAGAATCACAAGAGCATCACTATCTATATTTACATCATTATCATTTTACAAAATTAAACAAAAAGTACCCTAGAATGGTAGCCTTCGTGTTCTCCTGTAGGGCAAAAGCTTTAACTCTAATTTGCTACTTTACTATCTACGCATCACAAACAAGTAATGTGCTAAGCTTTCACTTAATTGTGTAATCACTCTATCTTGAATATGACAATTTAAGCGTGCATTTATGAAATATATATCAAGTGAATCATTTACTATCACACATATGCATACATTATGAATTTCACATAATTATGCATTTTTATGCACATACTTGCCTTTAAATACACATAAGCTACATTATATCCATAACACAACATAATAATCCTTAACATAATTAAATTAAACCATATGCATAATGTGCTCATATATCACTCAAAAAGAAATATACACATACTCAATTACACATTGTAGAGAGTATAATAACATGCATTTCGAGCCATAGCCATTCATCTGTGCCATTGCCACATGTTTAGGTTTTATAGCCTTTTATACACCAATTCATCAATTTTATGTGTATTAAACTCCACATTTTACTACATTTATCTTATTCTTAGGTTTAACCTATCAATATGTCATAATTATTAATTTCACATATTAACACATCATTTAAGTCACAATTACCATTATTTTATGTTTAACTTATGCCTATACTAAAAAGACAATTATCCAAGGCTAGATAGCGAATACCATTGGCCTAAAGGCCTTGCACTCGAAGGCACGTAACAATGTTGCACTCAAAGGCACTCACACTCAAAAGTGCATAAGGACATTAGACCCGAGGCACTCATATCCACATATATGTAAACACATTAGCCCGTAGGCCTCGTACTCGAAGGTACATGAAAACATTGGCATAAAGGCCTCATGCTCGTTAACACATAATCATTGACTCATAGGTTTCATATTCGAAGGTAAGCATGAAAGCTGTTAAATCCTAGTTGATCGATCAACCTATCCAAACTAGGTTATCTAAATGCATAGGCATCATTAAACTTGTTGATTTATCTCATTTAATCGTTTCTCATATATATCATTGTTTATGCTTTGACTTGCACAAACTAGTCACATTGGCCTTTTCACACCTTAGTGAGGCCTAAATTCTCATGCTAAGTTGCATATGTCATATTATACATTGTATAGCCAACTTAGGCTCCAATGCATCACAATTATGCAACACAATTCACATTTTACATTTCAAGCTATTTCACACATAACATCAGTGTGTAGCAAATTATTTACCTTTAGTGACTATAAGAGGGCAATCACTTATACCTGAAACAAAATGGCATTTAGCCACTTCTTATAGCCTATACCCATGCAAATAGACATTTCAAACTTCTCACATTCACATTTTAGTCATTTTCATCTTTCATTACTCATACATGCATCTATTTCTATAAAAGTGCCTAATTCACACCATTCACTCATTTAATGCATTTGGCCATCACTAGGCACACACACATTCTAGTCATCACATGAGCACACTCAGAATGGCATTTAAGCATAAAACATGCTATTCAAGTCATTCATGTACATAAGTCACAAATTGCCCATTCAACTCACTAACCATGAAATTTCGGCCTCTAATTGTGTAAGCCAACAATTTCACATTCATAATTCATTTTAATTATCATACAACATGTATAGATGCTTAAGTCACACCCTTTAATTCAAATCCATCATTTATGGTCATATATGTATTAAAATGGCTTAATGGCTCATTGGCCATGATGCTACATATAGGTCAATATCATCATTTATTGACATTCAACCACCTATTCTCACCATTGGCATCTTATTTATTCCATAAATTATACTCACACACATAGGCATATAACAACATTCGACATACTAAAACACCATTAATGACATAATGTATTTATGTCCTAATTTCAACATAAATATGCATTACACATACATAACAAGTTTTAGGCTAGCACATTAGATGCATTCATCATTCAATAATATCATTCATACCAAATTTGCATTTAATACACTTTATCACACTAATTACCTCATTTATGTGCTAATACCATAGTGATAATCATATTGTTTTTTTTAATTAAGGTGATTACATATACTGAGATAGGTCATTCGAGATGGTTGATACTCTCCTAGGCCTTTTCCTTTCCCTCAAGAAGCTCGGTTCGAGTTTTTGCTTACAAATTCAAATTGGTTTGATTTTTAAAAAAATCATATAAAATTATAAAAAATTACAAAAATTAAAATGAGCCCATTTATACTCTCTTAGGCACCTTAGGAACCTAGGAAAAATATTAAAAATCGAAAGAAAATTACCCGAATATCATATGTGCACTATTTATCTTGAGAAGGAAATCGTGATTCCTCCTAAGATACTTCGCTAGATACAGGTTTCTTGGTGTCTACGAGTTCGGTTTAGGATGCTCTACCTCTTGAGATATATTTTTGATTATAGGTGGCAGTGTGTGATGAAAGAAATGGATGAGAGGAGAGAAGAAAAATGTGTCAGCTAAGAGGGAAATCAGAGGGAGGAAGTGGATAAAAATGAGGGGAACTAGAGGGAAAATGGGTATTTATAGTATAAAAAATTATTTTTTCCAATACTTTTGTAAAATTCTTATCTCTTCTAAGAATATTAGATTTCTCTCATTTCTATCTCCAAAATTAGATAAATTCCCATTCTAATCTCTCCTAAAATCTTAAGCTCAAAAAATGAAGGAAACTTAAAAAAATTAATATATTTTCTTTCTAAAAAATTAAGTAAAAATAATTCCCAATATCTAAAAATTCTAATTTCAAAGCCAATGGACTATTCAGAATATTTAAGTATTAGGTTGTAACATTTTTAGATTATTTTGACCAACTTTTGAATTATTTTATGATTCAGCTTTGCCTATGGCACTATTGACAAGACACCGCTGTAAAATCTTGTCTAGCATTTTTAAATATCCAAATGACTTTGGATTAGCTTCAAACTTTGTCCAAAATTCTCTCATAATTAGTACTCCCTATTGGTACACTTACTGCGACTGGAGTTTCAAGAAGCACTATTCATCTCAGGAATACTATTCATGAAAGTCGAGATTTTTGGCTTTTTACAGTCAATGTGGACTTAAAGGCAAAATACACAAGAATGAGATAATATTATCTATACAGACTATGCTTCTCATGAAAAGGAGTCTGTGCAGACTATACAATAATTTTGATATGTTGACAACATGCATTTTAGAGAATGGAAGAATTATACAGCATGCTAACATCATAGAATTATGTCAATATGATAAACAAAACATATTATAGCATGACACATAAAATAAATAGGACACTGTTATGAATCATAAGTCTATACGGATGACATAACATATACATATCAAGAAAGTAAGTTTGTATGGATGTTAACATACCTATAGATAAGTCCATGCAATTAGGACAAAGATAATAGAATGAATATGATGTAATGGTAGTCAATTGTATAATATAAAACATTTTAAAACCATGACCTACTCATATGATAAAAGTGGGGGTTACATAGAATCACTTCATTGTGATCAATCCTTAGAGATCATAAGTGCATAAAAAATAGTATCAATATATACAGAAGAGGCCTCAGATATTACCTTTTGAATAAACTCTTCAAGCAATGGCACAAAAGGGTTAAAGTATAGAAGGAATTATTTTAAGTGTGGCAAATAGGACTAGTAGATTGTATCCTAGTTGGAGTCCTCTCCTAGACTCACAGATGGTTTTTTTAGCTATTGTGAATTTGCTTCTTAGCCTCGTTCATTTAATTCATACCTTAAAAAAGGTATTTATAGGCTTAAGGTTAAGATATCTCATCTAGAGGTGGTAGAGTCCCTCTAGGACTAGGATTTAATGCCTGGATAGGAATCTTATGCTTTTGAAAGTTTTTATGTTGGTAAGTCCGTGCAGCTTAGTCCATGCAGACTTAAGTTATGGGCTTTCCCGCCAGTCCATAGGCTTTGGGCTAGGTTAGATTTAGTCCATGTAGACATGGGCTTTGGATTGTCCATGTGGACCTTGGGCTTTGGGCTTAACTGGTCTAGGCTGGCTATGATGCGAACCTCATGGCATTAAGTCTGGGTGGACTTGTGCCATGTTAGTCCATGTGAACTTAATTTCCAAGTTACTTGCCTTGAGCCTATCTCTAGTGATCATTATAGGCTAAACTTTAAACGTCTATAGTTACCCCCACTTTAGTGTGTGCTATGAAATAATAAAAAAATAATGCATATTAAAGTACATACCTGAAGTTTTGCTATTTTCACTTTTTCATGATCAAGCTAACTGTTGTCATGCTTTCATGATACAAGTTGTTTTCTTACACCTTTACAATTAAACTTTATTCACACCATTCAGTGGCTTTATTATTCGCACTAATTAGTGGCTTCATCATTTGTACCATTCAGTGGCTTTGTCCTTCGCACCATTCAGTGGCTTTATTGTTTGCACCATTTGACAGTTTCATCATTCACACCATTCAATGGCTTTATTATTCGCACCATTTGGTGGCTTTATCATTTAGACCATTTGACACATTCATCATTTGCACCATTCAATAGATTTGTTATGTCTATAGTTTGCTTTGTGTTTGGTAGAAGGTACATGTTCTTGCGAAGGAAAATACATTAGCAATTTAGAGTAATGCATGTCTTTTTTATGTAAGGGAAAGTATGATGAATGAAGCATGCTTTTCATGCATAGAAAAATATAGATTAATGTTGCATGCTTTTCATGCATAGGAAAACATGGGGATGATGCATGCTTTTTATGCATAGGAAAATATAGATAAATGGTGCATGCTTTTCATGCACAGGAAAACATGGACAATTGATGCATGCTTTTCATGCATAGGAAAATATGTGGATAAATGATGCATGCTTTTCATACATAGGAAAATATATGGATAAGTGATGCATGCTTTTCATGCATAGGAAAATATGTGGATAAATTATGCATGCTTTTCATGCAAAGGAAGATATGTAGACAAAGGATGTATCTTTTTCATACATAAATGATGAGATGATTCTGTAAGTTGATTGGGTGATATGACATGCATGATAGCTCTTAATCTTTTTTAGATGATGCAATGTTGCAAGGTATAATGAATGTAATAATGTGTCTTGGTTCCTAATCTTTTCTATATAAGGGAATGTGATGAAGTACGTATAGTGATGCATATGTTTTTGCTTATTTTCTTCTAAATGAATGAGGAATTTGAATGAATGGTGAATGCATGTAAGACATGACTATGATTTTTTTAGATGATGGAATGAATGAATCATGTTTTATGATGCATGAATGGTGAAGGCGGATGAAAGTTGTTGTATGTTGAATATTGGATACATCTTTTGCTATGAATGAATGGTATAAATGAAGGCAAGTAGAATGGGTAATTTTTCCTCAAATGTAAGTATAAATGAGTATTCCTATTTATTTGTGATGTATGTGTGATAATATTTCTAAATAAATGTGTCAGTACATGTTTTCTTATTTGGATTATTCTTCTCTCAGACTTAACATAGGAAAAGGTTTAGTTTGAGAAAAAGAGTGAAATTGTGAAGTTGTAAGCTAGGTTGGGGTAATGAGAATAAGATGTCTCTTGAGGAAAGAGGTTAAGTTATGGTTATGGAAAGGCTAGGGAAGGTAGGTTGAGTTAAGGTAAACATTGGTAAGACTAAGGCTTGGATATAAATTTGCTAGGGAGGGCATTTAAGCATATATGGTTGAAGAGTGAATAATTATGGTGAATGAGCATGCAAATGTATGCACAACACGGTACTTTTGTCATTAGTTGGTCCAAAGATTTCCCAACTAAACATTTTCTCTCAACCCCTAATTTTTGCCTATACTGCACTTTGCAAGTTTTCAATCTAGCGAGGTTCTTATTTTTTTCTCATTTTGAATCCAGCTTATCCACTTTTGGTTAAGGCGTAGGATCTAATTGTGTTGTGTTTGATCAATTGAATCTAGACTTGTACCTTTTAAGATGGCTTGATATATTTTGAAACTCTTGTTATTGGAGGTTAATAGAGCTTTTTGTATCAATAAGTAGTTCATTATGGGTGCTGGCTTCGTACCCTCAGTATCTGGAATTTTTGTGATTCGAATGTCATTCTTTTGACCTTTTCAAGTGATAAATTGATGATATCCCTATTATTAGCCAGTCTTAAGATTTTTGGGCTAACTATTTCTCTCATTTTTTCTAACTTTTGCCTAGGCTCATGCTCTTAATTGATTAGCCTAGTGGGAACCAAAAAACTCATTTCTTTTTAAATGAGGGTAACCATAGTTGAAAAGAGAATGCTCATTTGTTTGAGGCTTAAGGCAAATCTATTTGCTATTTTAGGCTTTTGGAGTTTAACACCTTCTGACTTTTGGATTTTTGTCTGGGCAGGAATAGAAAAAGGTTTTATTTTTTAGTGTGATTCCCACAAACTTTTAAGCTTTAAAAATGATGATACAGAATGAATTTGATGCCTTGAGTATTAAAGCCTAATGAATTTGGACTTCTTTTAAGATTTGAACAAAAGACATTCTTTTAGGTTTAGTTGCCCACAACTTGTTATTTTCTTTCTTTCATCTCACATTCAGGGATATTTCTCATGCTTTACAAGGAAAGATCAAGTCTTAAGTTTCAAAATTATGTGTAGTGGTAGTGAGCCATCATGAATTGTTTGTAACATATATGGATTAAGTTGATTATATTTTTTCTTTTTCTTTTTCCTTTTTTTAATGAAATCTCTTAACTCACTTTCAAGAGTATCATGCTACGTAGTGATTGTGGTATACAAAGATGCTTAAAATATTATTTTATTAAACTTTAATTAGTCCAACATATAAGAAAGAAAACAACTATAAAAGAAAACAAAGACAATCTTTGCATCTTCATTGGATCCTTCTATATCCTTGATTGGTGGGATCTTGTAGTTGGCTAAGAATTGGTCCATGAGGTGGCAAATTGAATGTTAAAAAGAGAGACCCTCACTTTTTAGAGATTTGATGAATGTTGATTAGGTCTAATAATAAGTGATCTTCAGGGTAGGGTATCATGCCATGGTTTACAAGATCTTAGATGGCTCGACAAATGGCTTTGTAATTGTCAGTCAAGTGGCCGGTCTTTTAGTGATAAGCACAGTATAGGTTATGGCGATGATTAGGTGTAAATGGTGAAGAATGATGTTGGGTATTAAGGGTTAGAGAAGGTTCTCTTCTTTCAATTCCTTAAGCATCATGGACAAAGACTTATTCAGAAAGGGAAGTTTATGGAAAATCTTCCTTACCCTAGTTGTTTAGTTATTGCTTGCCCCTATGGTCAAATTCATGCCCTTCAAGTTCTTCAGAGTGCTTTATTGTTGGACTTTAAAATTCTCTCACATCTTTTCTTCTATGAGTACTATCATTCTTCATTCTAATGCTACCATCTCTTTATTAAACATGCTTTTAGTCACAAATTGAATTTCACCTTTGGTTTCAGGTTTGGTTGCCATTTGAAAGAAGGAAGGAGAGGAGTGAGTCTTTTCCTTTAAAAAGCCTTGAGTGAAGGATGATCTTCTTAGTTAGCATGATATATTTGTTAATATGATATGATATGTGCTTCAAGCATTAATGATGCTATGCTATGCTTAAATTACATAGATAATTGTAAGATTGAATGTTAGTAATGCATTGATATATACATGATATGCCTAGACATAACATGGATTATGTGATAGATTTTGGTATGCCAAATGTATGCATGGGATGTAACTTTTATGTTTCAAATACATGTGATATGTATATGACATGCCTAGACATAATATGGATATGTGATGGATGCATGTTACACTTATAATGAAGTCTACATAATAGATGACATGTTTCTGCCAAATGTGAATGCATGGTAAGATCAACATGTTATTCTTTTTTATGTGATACAAGGTGGATGGTTAATGCATGCACAGATGAATAATACATGACTAAGCCTAAGTAATATAGAAGCATAAAGTCATAATGTCTAGTAGATGTATGTAAGACGCATGTGTATGTATGTTATGACTTCTAAGATGTCAATATATGATTTCTAGTGATTCTTATTAGTCATTGATCCATCTTTCAGGAGTGAGCTTTGAACGATGACATGATATAGGCTTTTCCCCTATCTAGATTGAAGTTAAAATGCACTTATACAAATGACTAAAAATAAATTCATTATTTTGTTTTATTGAATGAAAAGTAATTAAAAAGATTACAAAAGGTCATGACTAAACTAAAAATAAAAAGAGAAAAGGAGCTTATAAGCTTCTAGATCAAGAATCTACTTAGTGTCAATAAGATTTTAAATGGCATGATAGAGGTCCTTGCACTCATCTATTAAATGCCTTGTCTTCTAGTGATAGGCATAATATAAATCATTCCTATGCTTAGTTAAGAGTGGTCCTATTAGAGGTTGGTATGGTAAGGGTTGAAGCTTCCCTCCTTTTATGAGCTTGTTTAACCACAAAGACATAGGTCTACCAAATTTAGAGAAGTATTGAGTGTTGCCCATGTTGACATCCATATCTTGATTGGAGCCTTTATTGCCCTCTTTCCTAAATCTTTTATTCTGAGAGGCCCCTCAGGTTAAAAGTGCTATTAAACTTACTCAAATTTGGCATCTTGATTCTGTAGGGCATGGCATAATCAGGCTTCTAATTTATGTCTTCTAGGTTGTTGTCTTTGCTCCTAATCATTAGGTGACTCATAGCTTCTAGCTTTTCATTTAGTTCTTTGATAGGATCCTCTTTATCATATTTAAGTGGTGGAACTTTATTATAGTTAGGCTTAACAAGGGGTATTTCTTCATCAAAAAACTAGTCATCAACCATCTCTTTCTTCCTATTGTTAGCAGTGAAAGTTTGATCGTTTTCTTAGTGGGCATATATACTTGATAGTGCATTGGTTATGGTAGCCATCATCATTTTCTCCATATCTTGAAGGACCTTATTTATCATGGTCTTCATCACTATTCATCCTTAAGCATGGTCACTCTTTTTGGTGGATTACAGATGGATTAATAATGGCTGCAAAATAGAGGGTTAGTGATGAAGCATGAATTATCTAAGATGATACATGATATGTAATGTGTGCCTTATGCATGAATGGTGTAAATATATGGATACATCGTATGATACATGAGTAAGTAGTTAATGATCTTTTACAAGATGATAGCCTTTGATGTGCAGTACATGCTAGTGTGAAGAGTGCTTAAGTCTACATGAATGTTTAGATGTAAATGTAAAAGTTTATGAGATACATATAGTATACAAGATACAAAGTTTAAGTCATGTAATAGGTATAGTGTTTTGTATGTACATTGAAACATGATATACACATGGTATGAAAAACAAGAAGGATGTAAGGTTTATGTTATGTAGTAGGTACAATGTAATATAATGCATGTATATAAAAAGGATACATGTTATCTATACAAGGACAAACACAAACAATAAGCCTTCTAACCTTCTTACTCCCACACACATGGTCTTAGTCATTCTTCTTAGGTGGGCTTACCTAAACATCATCGGGGGATGCATAAGTTCAATTATAGGCTTAATTAGGCCCAATGATCTCTCGTATTTAAGATGCATGCAAGGATCATGGCCTATAACATTTAAGACTTGTTTGAGGTGAAATTAGATTGGGCTCAATTTAGATAAAAGGCACAATGGGTTTGCCCCCACTTCAAATAAGGTTAAATGCAATAGGCCTACATAGCATTCATAATGTAATTATATTCTCTTAAGGCTATACTACCTAGAGGAAGTTGCTAAGGTTGACTATATAGGCTTATGGTTTGGTCAAAAGGCTTATGGCTCCAAAAAGTAGAGGTCCCTCCTAACAAGTCTTTCTAATCAAGGATAATAGCAATTAATTAGTTCACCATTTCATATACCTAAAGGCATGAGGCTTATGAGTGATGGATATGCCAACACTTCTCCATTCTTGTATGAAAAATGGAGTCATGGTTTATAACACCATCTAGGGTAAAAGGGACATAGTTTATATAGGATACAATGTATGGGATTGATAAAAATTAGAATATTAAATGGCATATTATTTGCACACTTTTAGATTGAGATTCTCAATCCCCAGTAGAGTCGCCACTATAGAGATTATGTATTTTTAATAAGGACAAGAATGGTTTAATAGAGTCACTAACTAGCCTCAACACTAGGACCTTTGATCTTCTATACCAAAAAAGTTCATATTTCATATCTTATTTATGCCCTAATAATATGCCTTGTTTGTATATTGTAACATTTATCAATCCTTTTTCAAGCAATCATGCATTATATTTAAAGTATTTGTCACCTTTTCATGTATAAGAAGTAAATGGCAATATTTTAAAGAATACAACAAGGTATATTGTACATCCAGAAAGTGGGTTATTGATTATTTGATACTTGACCTGATAATTACCCATAATTTCATAAGAATTGGTAGTAATTGCCTGACTCCTATCTCTAAGAGATCGCCCTTTATTAAAATACATTTTTCATGTGACTTTTGATTATAAAAAACTTAAATCTATTTTATTATGAAAACATGGATTAATTATGTAGAAAATTATTTAATGTGATAGTTAGATAATTGGCATGTAAAATAAGTCATTTACTACCTATTACAACCCAAAATAATCCAAAAGGTATAAAAAGTACAAAACCAAAAGAAATAAAATAGAGCTCTTAATTGGTATCATTTATACATTGATAAGTTCGAGTGGACTATATATAGCTTTGGCTAGTGTTCATGCAAACTATTACTTATAAGGGTAATTATGTCTGTCCGAACCTTTACTCCAGTGGGAAAGGCCACTTTCATATAACTTAAAGGAAGAGTTTAATGATACCAGATAAAGGATTCATACAAACTCATAAAGAAGTCAAGAAATATGAATACATGTGAAACTAAAATTCAAAGTAGATGTTTGCACGGACTATGTTGCTTATAAAAGGGAGTTCATGTGGACTTAAAGACAAAATATACAAGAATGAGACAAGATTATTCGTATGAACTACACTCCTCATAAGAGGGAGTTCGTGCAAATTGTACAACAATTTTGATATGTTGACGACATGCATTTTAGAGAATGGGATAATTATACAATATGCTTATGTCAATATGATAAAGAAAACATATTACAATATGACACATAAAACAAAAAAGACATTGTTATCAAACATATGTTCATATGGATGACATAACATATACATATCAAAAAAGTAAGTCCATATAGGCATTAACATGCCTATAGATAATTTTGTGCAATTAGGAAAAAGATAACATAATGAATATGATGTAATGGCAGTCAATTATAAAATATGAAACAACTTAAAATCATGACCAACTCCTATAATCAAAGTGTGGCTAATAAAAGTAGTAGATTGTATCCTGGTTGGAGTCCTCTCTAGGACACCTAGAAGGGTTTTTTAGCTATTGTGAATTTACTTCTCAGCCTCCTTCTTTTAATTCATACCCCTAAAGAGGGTTTTATAGGCTTAAGGTTAAGATATCTTATCCAGAGATGGTAGAGTTCCTCTAGGACTATGATTCAATGCCTAGATAGGAATCCCGCTCTTTTGGAAGTTTTTATGTTAGCAAGTTCGTGTGGACTTATATGACTTAGTTTATGCAAACTTAAGTTGTAGGCTTTGCTGCCAGTCTATGGGCTTTAGACCAAGTTAGATTTAATCTGTGCGGATATGGGCTTTGGCTTATCTGTGTAAATCTTAGGCTTTGGGCTTAACTAGTCTAGGCTAGCAATAATGCAGACCTTATGGCATGAAGTCTAAGCAAACTTATGCCATGTTAATCTGAACAAACTTAGTTTCTAGGTTACTTACCTTAAGCCTGTCTTTGGTTATCATTATAAGCCAAATTTTAGGCATTTGCAGTTGCCTCCATTTTAGTGTGTGCTATGAAATACTAAAGCAATAGTGCACATTAAAGTACATACTTAAAGTTTTTTCCTTTTCACGATCAAGCTCATTGTTATCATGCTTGTATGATACAAGTTGTTTTCTCACTCCTTTATGATCGAACTTTCATATGCACTATTTGGTGGCTTCATCATTTACACCATTTGGTGGCTTTGTCTTCAATACCATTCAAAAACTTTGTTATGTCTATAGTTTGCTTTGTGTATGGTAGAAGATACATGTTCTTACATAGGAAAATACAGTCACAATTTAGAATAATGTACGTCTTTTTCATGCAAAGGAAAGTATGATGAATGAGGTATGCTTTTCATGCATAGGAAAACATAAATAAATGATACAAGCTTTTCATACACATGAAAACATGGGGATGATGCATGCTTTTCATGCATAGGAAAATATAGATAAATGGTGCATGCTTTTCATGTATAAGAAAACATGAATAAATGATACATGCTTTTCATGTATAGGAAAATATGAGAATAAATGATGCATGCTTTTCATATATAGGAAAATATATGGACAAATGATGCATGTTTTTCATGCACAGGAATATATATGGATAAATGATACATGTTTTTCATGCAAAGGAATATATGTAGACAAAGGATATATACTTTTCATACATAAATGATGAGGTGATTCTATAAGTTAATTGGGTGATATGGCATGTGTGATAACTCTTAATCTTTTCTAAATGAAAGAATGTGGCAAGGTATGATGAATGTAATAATGCGTGTTGGTTCCTAATCTTTTCTAGATGAGGGAATGGGACAAGGTATGCATAGTGATGCATGTGTTTTTTCTTAATTTCTTCTAAATAATTGAGGAATTTGAATGAATGGTGAATGCATGTAAGACATGACTATGATTTTTTTAGATGATGGAATGAATGAATCATCTTTTATGATGTATGAATGGTGAATGTAGATGAAAGCTGATATATGTTGAATAATAGATACATCTTTTGCTATGAATAAAAGAATAGTATGAATGAAGGCAAGTAGAATGGGTGATTTTCCTAAAATGTGAGTATCAATGAGTAATCCTATTTATATGTGATGTATGTATGATAATATTTCTAAATACATGTGTCAGTACATGTTTTGTTATTGGGATCATTTTCTCTTAGACTTTTCATAGGAAAAGGTTGGGTTTGAGAAAAAAAAGTGAAGTTATAAAGTTGTAGGCTAAGTTGGGGTAATGAGAATAAGATGTCTCTTAAGGAAAGAGGTCCAGTTATGGTGATGAAAGGCTAGGAAAGGTAGATTAAGTCAAGGTGAACATTAGAGAGACTAAGTCTTAGATGTCAATATGCCTGGGAAGACATTTAAGCACGTATGGCTGAAGAGTTAATGATTATGGTGAATGAGCATGCAAATGTATGCATAACATGGTACTTTTGTTATTAGCTAGTACAAAGATTTTCCAACTAAACATTTTCTCTCGACCTCTAATTTTTGCCTAGACTACCCTTTATAGGTTTTCAATCTAGCAACATTCTTTTTTTTTTTTTTGAATCAAGCTTATCCATATTTGGTTAAGGCTTTGGATCTAATTGTTTTGTGTTTGATCAATTGAATCTAGACTTGCACCTTTTAAGATGGCTTGATATGTTTTAAAACTCTTATCATTAGAGGTTAGTGGAGCTTTTTGTATCAACAAGTAATTCATTGTGGGTGGTAGCTTTGTGCCCTTAGCATCTGGAATTTTTGTGATTCAAATGTCATTCTTTTCACCTTTTTGTGTACTACATTAATGATATTCCTATTATTAGCCAGTCCTAAGATTTTTTGGCTAACTATTTTCTCTCGATTTCCTTAATTTTTTTTCCTAGGCTTATGCTCCTAATAAATTGGCTTAGCAGGAACTAGAAAACTCATTTCTTTTTAAATGAGGGCAACCAAAGTTGAAAAGCGAATGCTCATTTGTTTGAGGCTTAAGGCAAATCTATTTGCTATTATAGGCTTTAGGAGTTTAACACTTTCTAACTTTTAGATTTTTTTATGGGTAAGAATCGAAAAAGGTTTGATTTTTTACTGTGATTCCCACAAACTTTTAGGCTTTAAAAATGATGATATAAAATGAATTTAATGCTTTAAGTATTAAAGCCTATTGAATTTGGGCTTTTTTAAGATTTGAACAAAAGGCATTCTTTTGGGTTTAATTGCCCCAAACTTGTTATTTTCTTTCTCTCATCTCATATTCAGGGATATTTCTCATGCTTTATAAGGAAAGATTAAGCCTTGAGCTTTAAAATTATGTGTAGCGGTGGTGAGCCATTATGAATTATTTGTAAGTAATATGGATTAAGTTGATTATATTTATTTCTTTTTCTTTTTTCTTCTTTTTTTTATTGAAATCTCTGAACTCACTTTCAAGAGTATCATACTATGTAGTGATTGTGGTACATAAAGATGCCTAAAATGATGTTTTATTAAACTTTAATTGTTCCAACATAAAAGAAAGAAAACAATTATAAAAGAAAACAATGATGGTCTTTGCATCTTTATTAGATCCTTCCATATCCTTGATTGGTGGGATCTTATAGTTAGCCAAGAATTAGTCTATAAAGTGGCAAACTAAATGTTAGAAAAAGAGAACCTCACTTTTTAGAGATTTAAGGAATGTTGGTTTGGCCCGATAATAAGTGATCTTCAAGGTAAGGTATCACCCCATAGTTTAAGAGATCTTAAATGGCTCAACAAAGGGCTTTGCAATTGTCAATTAAGTGGCCGGTCTTTTGGTGATAGGCACAATATAGGTTATGGTAGTGGTTAGGTGGAAGTAGTGAAGGATGATGTTCAGGTATTAAGGGTTGAAAAAAGGTTCTCTTTTTTCAATTCCTTGAGCATTGTGGATAAAGACTTATTCAAATGGGGAAGTCTATGGAAAATCTTCTTTTGCCTAGTTATTGGTCATTGCTTGCCCCTATGGTCAAATTAATGCCCATTGGGTTCTTCAAAACGCCTTGTTGTGAGACTTCAAACTTTTCTCATATCTTTTCTTCTACAAATGCTATCATTCTTTGTTCCAATAATACCATTGCTTTGTTAAACATGCTTCTAGTCACAAATTGACTTTCTCCTTTAGTTTTAGGTCTGGTTGCCATTTGAAAGAAAGATAGATAAGAGTGAGTCTTTTCCTTTGACAAGCCTTAAGTAAATGATGATCCTCTTAGTTAGCATGATATATTTGTTAATATGATATAATGCATGCTTCAAGAATTAGTAATGGTATGCTATACTTAAATTATATAGATAATTGTAAGATTGAATGTTAGTGATGCATGTGATATGTACATGATGTTCCTAGACATAATTTGGATTATGTGATAGATTATGGTACACCAAGTGTATGCATGGGATGTAACTTTTATGATTCAAATGCATGTGATACGTATATTACATGCCTAGATATAATATGGATATGTGATAGATGCATGTTACACTTGTAATGAGGTCTATATGATGGATGATATGTGTCTACCAAATGTGAATGCATGGTAAGGTCTACATGTTATTATTTTTAATGTGATACAAGGGGAATAGTTAAATATATATACAAATTAATAATACATAACTAAGCCTAAGTAATATAGAAAGAAGCCATAATGTCTAGTAGATGTATACATGATGCATGTGTGCATATGTTGTGACTTCTACAATGTCAATGTATAATTTCTAGTGATGTTTATTAGTCATTTATCCATCTTTAGAAGTGAGCTTTGAATGTTGATGTGATCTAGGCTTTTCCCCTTTCTAGATTGAAGTTAAAATACATTTGTACAAATGACTGAAAATAAATTCATTATTTTATTTTACTAAATGAAAAGTAATTGAAAAGATTACAAAAGCTCTTGAGTAAACTAAAAATAAAAAGAGAAGGGGAACTTCTAAATTTCTAGATCAAGACCCTACTCAGCATCAATAAGATTTTGAACAGCATGATAGAGGTTCTTGCACTTGTCTATTGAATGCCTTATCTTCAGGTGATAGGCACAGTATAAATACTTCCTATGCTTAGTTGAGAGTGGTCCTATTAGAGGTTAGTATGGTAAAGGTTAAAGCTTCCCTTCTTTTATAAGCTTGTTTAAGCACCAAGACATATGTCTGTCTAATTTGGAGAAGCATCAAGTGTTAATCGTATTGACGTCCATATCTTGATTGGAGCTGTTATTGCCCTCCTTATTGAATTTTTTTAATCACAGAGGCCATTTCCATATCATTGGCTATGTCTTTGAGCCGTTCCCATATGGTAATGCCTTTAGCAGAAAGCGCCACTTTCATCTAATTATTGGCATTCCTGATGAACATTTTGATCCGGTCTGGCTTGTTTCTCATTTTGAACACGTTGTCCCTCCATCATTCCAAGTATTTAGAAAAGCATTTATTAGGTTTTTGGCACACAATTCCAAATCTTTGAGGGTTACCTCAATGGTTTCACTATTTGAGTATTATTTGTTGAATGTATGAGCTAACTCTCCCTAATTCACCTTGATCTTCCTTTTTAAGCTATGGCACCAGTTTAAGGCTTGCCCAGTTAGAGACATACTAAACAAGCTTACCATTTATGCTTCTAATATGTTGGTCGACCTAATGGCTACTGCATACTGCTTTAAATGAGTCCTTGGGTCAGAAGTGCCATCAAACTTTCTCAAATTTGGCATCTTGAATTTGTAAGGCATGGCATAATTAGGCTTTAAATTGATATCTTCTAGGTTGATGTCTTTGCCCTCAGTCACTAAGTGACTCATAGCTTCTAGCTTTTCACTTAGTTCTTTGATAGAATCCTTCTTATCATATTTAAGTGGTGGAATAGGTAGGCTTAACAAGGGGTATTTCTTCATCAAAAAATTGGTCATCAGCCATCTCTTTCTTGCTATTATCATTAACAGAAGTTTGACCTTTATCTTGCTGGGCATATGTACTTGATAGTGCATTGGTTATAGTAGCCATCATCCTTTTCTCCATATCTTGAAAGACCTTATTTAGCATGATCATCATCACTAGTTCATCTCCAGGCATGGTCACTCTTTTTGGTGGATTATAGATGGATTAATGGTGGCTACAAAACAAAGGGTTAGTGATGATGCATAAATTATCTAAGATGATGCATGATATATAATGTGTGCCTTATGCATGAATGGTGTAAATGTGTGCATACATGGTATGATGTATGAGTAAGTAGTTAATGATCTTTTACAAGATGATAGCCTTTGATATGTAGTACATGTTAGTGTGAAGTGTTCTTAAGTCTACATGAATGTTTGGATGAAAATGTAAAAGTTTATGAGATACATATGGTATACAAGACATAAAGTTTAAGTCATGTAGTAGGTATAATGTTATGTATGTGCATTGAAATATGATATAAAGATGGTATAAAAAATAAGAAGGATGTAAAATAAGAAGGATGTAAGGTTTATGTTATGTAGCAGGTATAATGTAATATTATGCATGTATACAGAAAGGATACATGTTATTTGTATAAGGACAAACACAAGTAGTCAGCCTTCTAACCTTATTAGTCCCACACACATGATCTTAGTCATTCTTCCTAGTTGGGCTTACCTAAGCATCGTCGAGGGATACATATGTTTGAATATGGGCTTAATTAGGCCCAATGACCTCTTGTATTTAAGGCACATGCAAGGATAATGGCCTATAACATTTAAGTCTTGTTTAGGGTAAAATTAGGTTAGGCCCATTCCAGATAAAAGGCACAACAGGCTTCCCCCACTTTAAATAAGGTTAAATGCAATAGGCCCATATAGCAATCATAATCTTTTAGGGTTATACCACCTAGGGGAAGTTGCTAAGCTTAACTATATGGGCTCATGGTTTTGTCAAAAGGCTTATAGCTCTTATAAGCAAAAGTCCCTTATAATAGGTCCTTCCAATCAAGGATAATAGTAACCGATTAGTTCATCTTTTTATATACTTGAAGACATGAGGCTTATGAGTGATGGATATGCTAGCACTTCTCCATTCTTGAATGAAAAATGGAATCATGGTTTACAACACCATTCAGGGTAAAAAGGACATAGTTTA
>CANXYI011572819.1:0-13721 GCA_948208565.1 Hura crepitans | reverse complement strand
ATCATTCACAATATCATTACCATTTCATATTCTTCATCTTCAAACTATAATGTACCATTTCCATTAAGCTTATTACACTTTTATTACATCAATTTTAAACATAATTACATTAATTACTATTATACTTTTCATGAATACATCATTCAGCCAAAGTTGGGTTTCCACTAATTAATTTATTTTAACCCATTTTCCTTTAATTCCACTAATTTAGCATCTCATAAACCCTAATTTACAATTTTTTTTTTATCATTTTAAGGTTATCTAAACCCCTAAACTAATAAAGTGTCCATAATGCACATAAACTTAAAAATGTATAACACATAAAAGTTTATATAGATTTTATCAAATACACTTACAAAATTATCATTTGGCTTCCTAAGAGGAACCTCAAACCTTCTGCTTTCCATTTCCTATCCTATCCTCCACTTTGTTTTAAAACATAATAGGATTTTAGTTAGAAAAATTCATAAAAAATTCTACAATATGACAAACTCAAAAATAAAAATAGAGCCATAAAATTGAGCTTGCCTAGTAACCTAGGAAAATATTAGGGCTTCAAAAATATGGTTACCTAATTTTAGAGGTTCAAAACAATAAACTTGCAAGCCTCTTTTTTCCTTAATTTTCCCTTTTCTTGCAAAATTGACACCAAAATGGAGCTTTAAGAGTGATAAGGATCATATTTGATGTATAAGGTGAAGCTTAAAAGTGTGAAATGGTGGAGAAATGAAGAAAAGTTAGAAGGAGAGAGAAAAGGGGTGGGACCATGTTTTAGAGGTAGGAGGAGAAAGATTGCTTGGTTATTCTTTACACTGCACACACATAAATCTCCCTTTTATATTAAGTCCTCCAACAACCACGATTTTGCCACATGGTGATCCAACGGTGGTGATTAATCCTATGCATTTTTAAAGAATTAAAAATGTGATTTCAAATTTTGAGGACTCTAAAAATTCCTCTCTCTACCCCAAAAAATTCAAGAATTTCTCATATTAGAAACCCCTAAAATTCCATACCAAAAAGCCAATAGGAACTCGCTTAATTAATCAATCACATTTTCAATAAATCTATATAAAATATTTATCAATGCCAAAAAAAACTCTAATTTCAACACCACTTAATATTTGGAATTTTCAACCTTCAAGTTATGCTATTTTCATGTTATTTTGAGCACATCAAGAATATTTTGTCATTTAGCTTGTATTAAGTCACTATTTAGAAGACACCAACATAAATTTTTTTAACATCCTTAATCACTTTAGTGCATTTATTTTTATTTCTAATTTCATCCACTACTATTTTATGATTAATACTTCCTCTCGGTTGACTTAGTGTGACCTAATTTTTAGAAAATACTATTCACATCTCAGGAAGTACTATACATAAAGTTGATATTTTTGGGCATTACATTTCCTTCTTATCTTAAAGAAACTTTGTCCTCAAAATTTACCCAGTTTAAATATAAATATTGTTCCCTCATATGTTGCTCAATTTCCCAAGTTTCCTTTTGCGAGTTATGATGCTTCCATAGCAATACTTTGTTGTGTAATTCTTTCACCTCACATGCTAAAATCTGAACTAACTCCTCTTTATATGAAAGATCTGGTTGCACCTCTATTTCTTCCATTGATAAAACATATAAGGGATCTTAGCTAGATTTCTATAGTATTGAGAAAAGAAAAACATCATTAATCTATTATAATTCAAGAGGCAATGCTAGTCAATAAGCCATTAGTCCCATAAATTCAAATACTTTATAGTAACCAATGAATCTTGGGCTCAATTTACCTCTCTTGCCAAACTGAAGTATCTTCTTCCAAGGTGACATCTTAAAGAAAACTTTACCTCCCACTTCATATTCAATAACCTTCTTCTCTAAATCTATATACGTTTTCTGCCCATCAACTATTGCTTTCAGTTTATCTTTAATGATCTTGACTTTTTTCATAGCATCACAAATTAAATCTAATCTCATCAACTTACTTTCACTCTAAGATAATGGAGTTCTACACTTCCTCCTATATAAAACTTCATATGGTGCAATTCCTAAAGTTGCTTGGTTGCAATTATTATATGCAAATTCTATTAATGACATTTATCGATCCCAATTACCTTTAAATTCAATTGTATAGCCATTTAGCATGTCTTCTAGCACCTAAATAACCTGCTCAAATTGGCCATTTATTTATGGATGGAATGTTGTATTGAGTAGTTTCTTCCAACATTTTGATGTGAACCTCGGGTCTCGATTTGAGATAATAGAATTTGGCACTCCATATAGCCTTACAATCTTATCAATGTATAGTTGTGAAAGCTTTTCCAGTGAGTAATCCATCCTTATTAAGATGAAATGTGTTGTTTTCACTGATCTATCAACAAATACCCACACTACATAACATTTACTCCTTGTCATAGGTAGCCCAACCACGAAGCCTATTATGACTCTTTTGCACTTCCACTTTGGTATTGTTATAGGTTGAAGTGAGCTAGAAGGAACTTGGTATTTAGCTTTCACTTATTAGTAGGTAAGACATTTAGACATGTACTTAGTACATCTATTTTCATTCTAGGCCACCAATAATAAAGCTTCAAGTCAAAATACATTTTTATATTCCCAAAATGCATTTATATGGAGAATTATGGGCTTCTAGCAAGATCTATTTCTTAATGTCTTTTATGTTAGGCACACACAGTGGATTATGATAATATAAGCATCCATCAACTTTGATCTCAAAAATTCAGTGGGCTTTTCCTCTATAATCAAATCCATTATATGCATGAGTTGACTATTGTCTTTTTGAGTCTCCTTTACTTGTTGAATCAAGCTAGGTTTCACTTGTAATTCTACTAACAAGGCTCCATCCTTCCTGTACTGCAACTGAATATTCATCATTTTCATGGCATATAGGAATTTTCAACTCAATGCATCTGCCACCACATTTGCTTTATCGGGATTATAATTAGTTAAACAATCCTTAATCAATTCCATTCACTTTCATTGCCTCAAGTTCAACTCCTTCTAGGTTGAGAGGTATTTCAAACTTTTATAGTCTATGTACATATAGCACCTCTGACAATAAAGATAGTGCCTTCATATTTTTAGGGTGAAAATAATCGTTGCTAACTTAAGATCATGGATTGGATAATTCCTTTTATGTGGCTTTAGTAGCCTAGATACATAAGCCACTACCTTGCCATCCTATATTAATATACACCCAAGTCTATTATAAGAAGCATCATTGTATATGACAAAGTCTTTCCTTGCCTCTAGTTGTGTAAGAATAGGGGCTTTTATCAAACATACCTTTTAATTTCTCAAAACTTTCTTGACATTTATTATCCCACACAAATTTAACATCCTTCCTCAATAGGCGTGTCATGAGAGTGGCAATTATTGAAAGCCCTTTGACAAATAGCCTATAATAACTAGCTAATCCTAAGAAGCTCCTGATCTCTATCACATTCCTTGGAGGTTTCTATTCTAATATGGCCTTGATTTTACTTAGGTCTACCTTAATTCCATCACTTAAGGCAATATGTGCTAAGAATGTTACTTCATTCAACTAAAATTCACACTTACTCAATTTGGCATATAATTGCTTCTCCCTCAAATGTTTGTAATACAATCTAAGATGTTGCTCAAGTTCCTCTCTAGTCTTATAATATAATAGAATGTCACTAATAAGCACCACTACAAATTGATCCATGTATTTATGGCCAGAATATTTTATTCATTAAGTCTATGAATGCCATCAGGGCATTGGCAAGTCCGAATAGCATTTCCAAGATCTCATAATACCCGTATCTACTGCAAAAAGTTATTTTTAGCATATCATATTCCTTTATCCTAAGTTGATGGTAATTGAATTCTTAGATTAATCTTTGATAAAACACTAAATCCACTGCATTGATTAAATAAATCATCAATCCGAGCTAGTGGGTATTTATTCTTGATTGTCACTTTCTTTATATGCCTATAGTCTGCACACAGCCATAAAGTGCCATCCATCTTTTTCACAAACAAGATTAGTGCTCCCTATGGCAAAACACTGGGTCTTATAAAACCTTTTATCTAATAGCTCTTATAATTGTACCTTTAATTCTTTTAATCTACAAACACCATTCTATAATGGGTGATTGATACTAGTGTTGTTCTTGGGCATACCTCAATAACTAACTCAAGTTCACAATCAGGTGGTAACCTTGGTAACTCATCTTAAAAGACATTTGGAAACCTTATCACTATTATTATTTCACTCATATTGAGTCATGCCTTTTTGGTACCAACCACATACACCAAATATGTCTAACAACCCTTCCATATCATTTGGATAGCTGTCATTGCAGAGATAACATTAGATAGGAAATTTTTTCTCTCACTAGCTACTGTAATTTCATTGACATCTACTGTTTGGAGGGTAATTCTCTTTTATCCACAATCCACCATAACATGGTGTATGAAAGTCCAATCCATGACCAATATGATATCAAATTCATTGAAGGGTAACTCGATAAAATTCATACGGAATATATATCTATGGATAGTCAAAGGACGATTCTTGTATATTCTATCCATTACCACATTTTGTCATATAAGATTATTGACCTTGATCTTTATATCTAAAGGCTCTTAATATAACCCTCTATCCTATGCTATTGTGGTGCAAACATAAGAATGTGTGGATCTCGGGTAAACTAATGTCAAAATAGGTTAAAGCAAGAAATTAAAATAGACCTATGATGACATCTAAAGAGTCTGTCTCTTTTCAAGCTTTAATAGTATACTATTGTGCTGGAGCCTAAGTCTTTATCCTATAACTCACCTTCAATCTGGGCTTTTGACTCCCTCTAGCTTTATATGTTTTGTTCTCCTTCTGATTCATAGCTAGTGCTAGTGATTACGCTTGGAATTGTGTGGGGCTTTCTATTCTCAATGGATAATCTTTTTTATAATAACCTCTAAACCTACATTTGTAGCATGCACCTAGAATAGATCTCTAGTAAATTCCTCCATGTCTTCTTTTACAAGTCCCACAAATAGGTGGTGCACTCCTGGCTATAGAAATTGGTGCACTAGTAGCTATCCTCTATTGTCAAGGTCTAAATTACCTTGTATGCCAATATTTCTGAGTCTGAGCTGATTTTTATGATAGTTGAGTTTCCTTTCCACTTTTTGACCACTTCTAGGGCAAAACTACCCTGACCTATAATGAATGATCTCTTTTTCTTAAAGTTTTCCCTCCTTTCCTTTAATATATCTTTAACTATATAAGCTACAACAACCTAAGGAGTAAACTCCCTAAACTTATTTATAGTTACCCATAGTCTGATCTTAGTATCAAGGCCCTTTTTAAACCTTTTACACCTTTTTTTTTCTTTAGTGGGTACAATCTCCTTTGCATGCCTACTCAACCTAGCAAACTCCTTTTCATATTCTAGCACATGCCATTGCCCCTTATTTTAGGTCTAAGAACTCTTACCTTTTTTTTTAGATAGTTCTTTATAATTTACCTCTTCCTAAACTCCTAGAGAAAAAAATCCTAGGTTAAGTCTCTTAGAGCTTGACATTGTCAAACTATTTTCCACCAATGTAATGCCTCCTCCTATAGTAGCAAGGTGGAAAAAATCAAACTTTCCTCTAAGGTACATTTCAATTGCTTTAAGATCTAGTCAATTCTCTCAAGCCAATATTCTACTCTGGCTGACACATTTTGGTTTATCACCGGGAAACCCAAAGCTCCTATTTTCTTCACCTATTCTAGGTAAATCTTTTAGAGAGCTTGAAATGGTTGTAGTGGTGGCACTGGTGGTGAAGGTGGGGCAACTGCTATGTTAGCTAGTTTGAGTAAGTCCACTATCGCTGCAATAGTTCTAGTTATGCTTGCATCGGCTAGGTAGGTGCTGGTTGAGTTACATCACTAGGAACTAGAGAATCTGAACCCACCATTCCTGGATTATTGTAGGAGCATAACTCTCTACCTCCTCTTCACCAGTAGGTGGTATTAGTTCACTAATCTTTAATCTAGATCAGAGAACAAACATTAGCTTTAAATAATGCAATGTGATATAATGTATGTGTACACAACCCTATAACACTCTTGTGTGACCTAATGCACCTAAGAATGCCTAAACCTATTATGATACCACCTAATATGACACCTTTCACTCGATCTACTAGCTAGATCAAAATGAGAGATTGCATATTATGACACCTCTTACCTGAACCATCACCAAATCGAATAAAAATTGACATGTTAACAAACTTTACTTAGTTCTGCCATTATCTTCTTAAAACTTTTTTATATGTGTGATAATTATGAAATATTTTTTGGCCCATCTTTAAGAAATCATGCCTTATATATACAAGCACATAAATGAAACTATCTCACTATGACAAAAATTTGGTACCGTAATAGCCGCACAGTGTCATATCACAAAAAAAAAACTATAGAAAATAACACTTCTATAGTAACTTAGCCTCAATCCTTTATCTTGGATCCATCTGATCCACATAACCCATCTCAACAAAAATATCACAGTCAATTTCATCATATCAATCATAATAGTCATATGATTGTTGCAAGTTCAAATCCACATACATACATGCCACACTAATGTTACCATTTATCATATTAAGATACATACTCAAACTAAATTTACGTAGGTTAATTACATGCAACAAACTAAACTCATCTCACTATCTATATATGAGTGCCCTCTATTTTATAAGCATCACACTAAAAGGTATAAAAGTATACTAAAATTATAGTGGTTGGGTCCACTACACTGTTGCTTTGAGGCTAGACTAATGTTAACTATCAATAACATACACATCGAAGATATGATGTGTTAAGCATAAATCCTAGTGTTGTATTCAATAAATTATTTTTACACTCATGTACATAAAGACAATAAGCATGTAATGCAACATAAAAATATATCATGGAGTACTCACACAAAACATCAAGCTTATATGCTTAAACACTCAACCATATTATGTAACTTTAGTTCCATTTATGATATTTACTTTCTCAATTTATTTCCATGCTTATTTTTTGTTATTTGGCATAATACTTATTGATCATTTACTTAGCCTATATCTAATAGACACAAATCCCAATACTAGATATTTGGATCATAGTGTGCAGTGGCCTAGATTTTGGACCTCACAGTTATTGCACCATTATGAAAGTGTGCAATTGCCTTACTGGACCTCATCGTAGTTGCACTCATATGAAACTGTGTAGTAGCCCTAGTGGACCTCACAGCTACTGCACCAGTATGAAAATGTGCAATGGCCCTACTAGACCTTATGACAACTACACCCATATGAAAGTATGTGGTGGCCCTACTAGACCTCACAATGGCTACAACTACTTGAAAATATCACATAATCAATGTACAATATACAAATGTTTCTTGGCCCTTATGGACCTTACGACGGCTACACCCGTATGAAAATAACACCAAAGTGCCTTTAGAGCTGCTACCTCCTTGATTAACCGATCAACCTATCCATTAGGTTGTCTAACGTATATAGGCTATTGACATCCTTATTTTAGTCATGTATATGTTACATGGCTTATACACTTTATTACATGTTTGCATCCATTCATACAATTATGTGGTTACACATATTTATTTCCTTGCCATTTATCATTTCAAGGTAACATACATGTATCACATTTCCTAACAATAACTTATCATAAATATTATCACTTTATGTGAACACAAGTAGTTATGTTATACCATTTATTTTGTGAGTTAAATGATATGACTCAAATTGCCATCATGCCAACACACACCTTACAAGCTACATTATGCTAACATATTTATTTCCTTACCATTTACCATTTCATGGTAACATATATGTACAACATTTCCTAACATTAACTCATCATAAATATCATCTCCTCAAGTGAACACAAGTAGTTATGTTGTCCCATTAGTTTTATGACCTAAATCCTATAACTCAAATTGCCATCATAACTGACAAACACTATGTAATCTATATTATACTGACATGTATTATGTATCACACATAAACATACACATACCACATGCATACCATCTATAACATCATTAGCATTTCATATTCTTCATCTCTAAACCATAATGTACCATTGCTATTAAGCTTAACTCTAATTATGTCAATTTCAACGATAATTATATTAAGTACTATTAAACCTTTCATGAACTTATCATTTGGCTAAAGTAGGGTTTCCACCAATTAATTTATTTTTAACTCATTTTGCTTTACTTCCTTTAATTTAATATCTCATATACTTGAATCTACCATTTTTATCATTTTAGGGTTATCCAAACCCCTAAACTAACAAAGTGTCCATAATGCACATAAGCTTAAAAATGCACAACACATAATAGTGTACACATATTTTATCAAATACACTTACAAAATGATCGTTTGGCTTTCTAGGAGGCACCTCAAACCTTTTTCTTTCATTTTCTTTGGCTATCCTCCACTTTGTCTAAAAGCATAATAGGATTTTACTTAGAAAAATTCACGGAAAATTCTACACTACACCAAACTCAAAACTAACATTAGAATTATTAAATCGGGTATGCTAAGTTATCTAAAAAAATATTAGGGCTTAAAAAATCTGCTTAACCAATTTTAGCAATTCAGTACCCTAAATTTTCAAACCTCTTTTTTCCCCTAATGTGCCCTCTTTTTGCAAAATTGACACCAAAATGGATCTTTAGGAGTGATATGAATCAAATTTGATATATAAGGTAAAGCTTAAAAGTGGGAAATGGTGGAGAAATAAAGAAAAGATGGAAAGAGAGAGAAAGGGGGTGTTGTTGGGTTTTAGTGGTGTAAAAAGGATGATGGCTTGGTTATTCTCTACACCACATAGACATAAATCTCCCATCTATATTAAGTCTTCCAATAGCCATGATGTTGCCATATGGCAATCCAATGGTGGAGATTAATCTTATGTAATATTTAACTTTTAAAAATGTGAGTTTAAATTTTGAGGCTTCCAAAAATTCCTCTCTCTACACAAAAAATTCAAGATTTCCAAAATTAGAAACCCCTAAAATTCTATGACTAAAAGCAATGGGAACTCATTTAATTAATCAATCAAATTTTTAATAAATTTAATTTAAATACCTATCAATGTTAGAAAATTCTAATTTCTATACCACTGGACTATTTGCAATATATAACCTTCAGGTCATGTCATGGCCCAGGCGTGTAGCATGAGGACTTCCCAAGTGGTCATCCATCTTAGTACTACTCTCATGTAAACACATTTAACTTTAGAGTTCTGATGGGATTCAACAAAATACATCTATAAGGGAGAGGCATCCACACCCTTATAAGGCATACTTCATTCTCCTCCCCAACCAATGTGGGATTATACTTCCTCCCCCACTTGGGCCTAACGTCATTATAGGGCCTATTGGCACACTGATCCGGGCCTCAACTATGATACCACTAAGTTTAACACCCTCTACCCTATCTATACACTGAACTCGAGTAGAGAGCACTATTGCATATCGATATCCAATTTTGCTACCCATAAAACCCGATTTATTTAAAACTTTTTGTTAAATAAGCAATTCCTTAACTTATGGAGTTGTAAAAACATTGAAAATCATTTGGAATGCTTTACAAGGTAACTAATGGGATCATCATGTCGAAAATCCACCACTATAATGGTTGTACCACACTTTCCTAAATAGTAAACCTGTTAAAAACACTTTTATAAAAGCATACAACCCTTCTCAACATCAAATAGGTCCTCCTAGCCCTCCAAACTTTAAGAAACACAGAGCCTTAGGCTCAACTCAATTAGCATTCTCACATGCAACATTACAAGTTATCACACAATACATGCAAAAAAAAATAAAGATTTTACAATATTATAGTTTTAGTTACAAAACCAAACCCAAAGTTTATAGATTAGGCCTAATCCCTCTAGAATCACAAGAGGAACACTAATAATATTTACATTAACATCATTCTACAAAAATAATCCAAAAATACCCAAGAAGGGCAATCTTCATATTCTTTTATAGGGTAGAAGCTTTGACTCTAATATGCAACTCTATTACCTATGCATCGCAAATAGGCAATGTGTTAAGCTTTTGCTCAATGGTGTAATCACTTTAATTAGGTATAGCAATTTAAGCATACATTTATGCAATATATGTCAAGTGAGTTATTACAAACCATACATATGCACACATTATGATAATAACATAATTATGCAGTTTGAGCACATACTTGCCTTTAAAAGCATGAAACCATATTAGGTTTATACTCACAGCCTAATTGCTTTCAACAAGAATAAGAATCAAATATATGTATACGTACTCATATATTGGTCATAAACCTACACATGCTCTAATTTACATGGTAACATGCATTTATATCCATTACCATACCTATGCGTCATTACTGCATATTCGAGTTCCAAGACCCTATATGCACCAACTCATTAATATAATGAGTATAAAACTCCACATTATACCACATACATCATATTAATGGGTTTAACATGACATTATACCAAAAACACCAATGTCATGTATAATGCATCATTTAAAAATGCTTCTATCATTTATTTACACTTAATTATGCCAAAACCACATTTATCATTTTTACTATAATTATTTTTTTAATTTATGCCCATACTAAGAGACAACTGTCCAAGGTTGGATAGCAGATAATGGGCTACCCAAAGATGCTTAAATGGTGTACCTGAATGGTTTGTATCCCATCGAATCCCATTAGAACTTTAAAGTTAAATGTGTTTGCATAAGAGTAGTACTAAGACAAGTGACCACTTAAAAAGTCCTCATGCTACACACTTTGCCTAAGAATAAAATTGTGAGGGTAGTAGCCCAAAGTGAATAACATTTGCAAGTGGGTGGCCTAAGCCATAATAGTTGGTATCAGAGCTGAGGCTCAGATCGATGTGCCAGCAAGCCCTATAGGGATGTTAGCCCTAAGTGGGGGAGGAAGTATGATCTCATATCAATTGGGGAGTAGAATGAAGCACGCCTTATAAGGGTGTGGATACCTCTCCCCTACAAACACATTTTAGGTAAAAGGGTTCGGATCCCAACAAAACTCTAAAGTTAAATGTGTTTACATGAGAGTAGTACTAATATGGGTAACCAGTTGGGAAGTCCTCATACTACACACTTTGCCTAAGAACAAAATTGTCAAAACTGTGAGGGCAATGGACCAAAGCATACAATATTTGCAAGCCGGTGCCTTGGGCTGTGATAGGTCATGCTATTTTTAGGTCATTTTGAGCACATCTAGAATATTTTATCATTCGGCTTGAACTGAGTCACTATTCATAAGACATTGAAGATTTTTTTTTTTTGCATCTTTAATCACTCTAATGGCTTTATTTTCATTTTTAATTTCTTCCACTATTGTTTTATTGATCAATACTTCCTCTTGGTTATCTCAGTGTGACCTAGTTCTTAAGAAATAATATTCACACCTTGAGAAGCACTATTCATAAAACTGAGATTTTCAGGCATTACATTACCTTTCCCTTCTTAAAGATATTTTATCCTTTTAATTTATCTATTTTAAATAGATATGGGGTCACGCTCTTACTTGATTGCCAAAGAAAACTCGATAAGAGAGTGAATAATAAAACTATTACACTTTTACCTGATTCCCAAAGAAAACCCAATAAGAGAGTGAACTTCACCTAAGTTTACCCATCCTTAGATTTGTCTAAGGGTCATTCATTTAATTTCTATTAATTTATTCTGTTTCCATTTTTATGTCTAAAATTTTTATCATCATTTCTTTATTTTAATTTTATAATAGCCATAAAATATCATGAAAACCTTTTGTTTCATAAAAAAATTTTTATAGAAAATTGGACAACATAACAGCTGCCTAGGTTGAAAACTAAAATTTTTCCTGCAAAGAAAAACACTTCTAAAATGCAAATACACCATCCTTAACTTCTATGGACCCTTTTGGTCCTCTAATTCATCAAATCCTCAATCACAATCACAATTATCATTTCATCATTCACAAGGTCTCTAACTTATCATACTATAGACATAAAGTCAAAACAAGTTTTTATAACAATATTTATAGACATACATTCAGATTTGTTATTTCATTAACATTTATACATCATTATTCTTTATATACAATTCCATATCCCAAAACCCACTACTTTTTTATACATGAGTACCTTTTTCTAGTATTTATAGACAAAAGAATAAAAATAGTACCCTAAAGACACTATATTATAGCTATAGAGGCATTAGAATTCTTATACCTTTCCTAGCTTTTACCTATGCATCGAAACACCGTTACATTCAATAGAACTCAATGGTGAATTTTGAATAAAACATATGCATGTTTCACACTCGCACATGCATTTATGCATTTACAGTCAATCATAATAATTTAAATATAAATCACATGCAAGTACGACAATACAATGTTTATCAGCATATTTTTCATTCTCATATATCATTCTTGGTCATTACATCATATTAAGCTTTCATTTCCTTTATCGTGTATAATATCAAGCATTTATAGCAATTCAATATTCTTGAATAGACCATTATATCAATACCATGCATTACATCATTTTTTTTCAATTTCACATGTCATTTATGGTCATTTTATCTCAATTTCTCATTACTTATTTCATTTATCATTTATCACATCACATTTATGTTAATTATTCGGCTTATACCAATAAACTACACCTAAGTACACTGGATAGCAGAATCCTAGTTGTGTAATGGTCCACATTTTAGACCTTCAATGTATCTACACCTATAATGATGTGCAGTGGTTTCATGAACCAAAATGCTGCTGCACTTACCCATGAAAATATTGTGTAATGGCTCGAAATGAACCATAACAGTTACACCTGCCCATAGTCATAATAAAAATGGTATTGATCTAAATGATCAAACTTAGTAGCTACTTTATTCCTAGTTGGCCGGTCAACCCATCCAATGAGTGTCTAACTATACAGGCCATATGTTTATTTTTATTTTTTATTCAACTTTAGGTCATTTGACATTATTCAAACTCATTTTTTCCTTATTCTATTCTTCGTAGTGTCATCTAAGTGATTTACATAATCTGTGGTCATTGTAAATCCCTTGGCTTCCCACAAAGTTTTTCATCATATTAACTCATTTATTTCATGATCATCATAAGTCTCATTTCATATAACTAATTACACATTAAATGTGCCTTAATTCTCATAACATACTTTTATGTTAAAAAAATCATTTTCATAAATTTTCATTCACTTTATTTATATGCATCTTTAGTTCTCATTTCTATTAAAATTTAAGGCCATTTTCATACTCATATGATCAATTCTCATACATATACATTCAATACATCTTTCTTCCATTCTTATCTCTAATGCATACATATTTATTTCATGTTATTTTACCATATTTTCATGTATTATACATACCTATACTTCTTATTCATCAATACATCATTCGTTTACATACTTGAACATACATTATTCACACATAACACATATATACCTCATTCGGCTATTCCAAGTTCTATGCCATCCATACGTATTTCCATCATTTTTGACACATTTTCATATAGTTCATTGCACTTCTCAATGTGCCTAACTTCTCATGACACATTTTCATGTAAAATATTACACTTTCATTAGTTTTTATTCTTTTTCATCACACATTTTCCTAAGATTCTTTTC
>CANXYI011572816.1:0-14595 GCA_948208565.1 Hura crepitans | reverse complement strand
ATGATAGCCAAGTTTAGATTTTGGTTGATCTACCAGAAGGGATAAAACCTATTAGGTGTAAATGGGTCTTCAAGAAGAAGACAGACATAGAAGGTAATGTGATTACCTATAAGGCATGCCTTGTAGCAAAAAGCTATCATCAAAGACAAGAAATTAACTTTGATAAAACCTTTTTTCTAGTGGCGATGTTTAAATCCATTATGATTTTGCTTACCATTGCCACTCATTATGATTATGAGATATGGTAAATAGATGAGAAGATAACTTTCCTTAATGAAAATTTGTCATAGGAGGTGTATATAACACAGCCTTATGGTTTCATATTTGAGAATGGAAAATAGGTATACAGGCTTCATAGGTCCATTTATGAAACGAAGCAAGCATTTAGGAGCTAAAGCATCCATTTTGATAAGATGAATAAAGAGTTTGGTTTCTCACAAAACTTGGATAAGCCATGTGTTTATAAGAAGGTTAGTGGAAGTGTAGTCATTTTCCTTATATTGTATATGGATGACATAATACTTTTGGAAATGATGTCTCAATCCTTCAGTCAGTTAAGATTTGGCTAAGTAAATAATTCTCCATGTAAAACCTTGGAGAAGCAACCTATATGTTGAGGATTAGGATCTATAGATATAGATCTAATAGGTTGCTTAGTCTTTCATAGTCTATATACATAGACAAAATGCCAAAGAGGTTTAGCTTGGATATCTCCAATGAAGGGTTTTATTCCCATGGTGCATGGGAAACACCTTTCTAAATCTATATGTCCTAGGACACAAGAGAAAAGATAGCGCATAAGTAGGATCCCATATGTATTTGCTACTAGATCCATCATGTATGCTATGTTATATACTAGGCTTGACGTGTCATTTGCTCTAAGTGTCATGAGCAGATTCCAATCCACTTATAGAGAGGAATATCAGGCGGCTGTCAAGAACATCCTTAAATAGTTAAGAAGATCTACGGATATGTTTTTAGTGTATGGAGAAGGAGACTTACAGGTAAGTGGGTATATAAATGCCAATTTCCAATCTCATAAGGATGATTGTAAGTCTCAGTCTGGTTATGTATTCATTATGGGTAAAGGAGCAGTTGTTTAGAAGAATTCCAAATAGGACATAACGACAAATTCTATAACTAAAGTTGAGTAAATAGCAGCTTTCGATACAGCTAAGGAAGTAGTTTAGATAAAGAAGTTCATTACTGAATTTGGGGTGTCCCTAGCATTATTAGTCTAATACCACTATATTATGACAATAATAGGGCTATTACACAAGCTAAAGAACCATGGTCTCATTAATGATCTAAACATGTTCTTAAGTGTTACCATTTGATCAGGGAGATCATTAATAGATAAGATGTAAAGATTGAAAGAGTCCCCATAGATCAAAATGTATCTTATCCTCTCACAAAGGCACTATCACAAGAGAAGTTCAATCAATATGTAAATGCCATAAGCATTAGGTGTATAGATGATCGACTCTAGTGCAAGTGGGAGAATGTTAGTTGTATGCCTTAAAGCACTTGTATGACATGTACATAAAACATTCATTTATTAATGAAAAAGGCATTTTTCTTTATTACTTAGTGCTTATATATATTTCTTGTATATTTTCTTACCATGACTTAAACCATGTAATAGAGTCCTTAGTATATAATCATAGTGTAAAGGAAATCATAAAGAGTTCATGATGTAAGATTCCTATTGTATGCAATTGTGATAATACCTAAAATATCTCTAGTCATAGTATTAATAACATGGGACATTGTTAATATGGATGGACTAGTATATGTTATACTTCTTGACTAGGTCAAGCAGTAGTTCTCATAAGTTGTAAGCTTAGTGATGCTTGGAGTTAACATGTAGATGCTTGCTTAAGAAGCTAGTTCATTGGAGACCCAACACAAGATCTTCTCATGGATAATTAATCTATGTTAGTAAAAGCATCTCATTATAATAGTAATGCAAGTATCCTTAGACTTGAGACCACTAACTATCTTAAGTATAGAATGATATACTTTAACTTTGGTGCTTTTACTTGAAATAAAAAGTATACATAGCTAGGAGATTAGGTATATCATGAAATACATAAAGATAGGGTAGTGATCAATAGAGAATTCACCACCTTAATTATAAAGTGGGGAGCTTATCTCACTATTCTAGTAATAATCTTTATTCGGGAAACTTTGGCCATAGTGAAGTGCAAGTGTGAATGGGATTCATAGGGGCATTTTTGGAATAAAGACAATTTTAATATAACTAACATATTTGGGACTTAATTATACATACTTAATTAAGCATTAATTTGGCATACATCCATACTCAAACTTGACGAGATAAAGAATGGTGAAATGAGTTTGTTACATGGTAACTGTGTGTAGAAGGGTTAAGTCAAACCACTTGACTTTTTGACACTTGGATAGTCATGATGCATGGATAGATGCCTCTCATGACTTGTACATGTGTGAATAATTAATTGGAAATTAATTATGATTTAATGAGATTAAATCATAGGAATCCTAGTTGAAATAAGATTCTTATTCACTATGCACTGCTAACATGCTTCAAAAGCCTATAGGGTCACACACGTAAAGAATTTGAGATGAGGCTTAATATATTAAATTATATTAAGTAATTTAATATCATGATATGTCATTATAATTTGGAGAAATAAGAAAGAAGAATTAAATTGGGCTTAAAGTCCAATTCAATGAATTTGGCCTAAAATAAGGCTAGATACATTAGGGCCTTAAAGGCCTTGTTGGGAATTTAATTGGGATTTGATTTTTGGCTAGCTTTTTAATTGTTAAAAAACCCTTAAATCATTTCTAGATCTGATTTAAATTGGGGCTTAAAAGGGCTTCAATTGGTTTCCTAAAGATGAGCTAAAAACCTAACACAGAAGCCTATTAGATGGGCTCTTTGCATGGTGAATTAAATGGACCATTTGATAGGCCTATTTAAATCCTAATGGGCCCAAACTTTAATGAGATTAATATCTGATCTAGGGAATCTAAAAGGCTATAAATATAACTCAAAAATTAGCCACCGAACATGAAAAACCTCCCTTCTCTATGGAAAAATGATTTTTATTGTGGAATAATTTTTTCTTCCTTCTTTTTCTCTAAACACCAAAACACCTTACTAGCCTCCAGGTTTTTGGTAATTTCTCATCTCATAATTCTTGTGTGGATACCTTGGAGATGATCTTAGTGAGGATCACTATGGTTTGTGACAACTTGGTGAAGAGAAAACAAGAATTCAACAGGTCCACAATTGAGATGGTATAGAATTATAACCGTAGTTTTTAATGTAATTTTGTATTTCAATTCTTCATATAGCCTTTTTTCCTTTGTTTTGTATCCATGGAGTTTTATTTTCTACTGTGCATGATCCATGGGAAACCAACACCACCTTTTTCCTAAAATTTCTAGTGTTGGCTTATTTATTTTCACTTAGTTTGCGTTTACAGAGTTGTAGGAAATGACATTAATGGAGGGCAATAAAAAAAAACTCTTAACCAATTAGTTTTATATATTTTTCTTTTTTTTTTTACTTTATTTCAATTTTCCTTTTCTATTATTTCACCTACCCACCTACTTTTCCTTAATTTTATTTACTTATTTTAACATATTTTAACCTTTCTTTCTTTCTTTTTTTCATTTTAGTTCTTTAACTTTCTCTTATATTTAATTCATTTTTTCTAAACTTGCATTTTCTTTTATTTTCACTTTTTTTTTCATACTCCTCTACACCTTTCATCTCTTGTCTCTACCACCAATGATAACCATTTTTCAATTACCAACTTATAGCTACCATCCATGAGGATGAAGCATGTTGCCATTAAAATACTGTTGGCATTACTGCAACAACAATAGCAGCACAAATCCATGCCAGTCATTGCTCTTCCTCTTATCGTAATGTCACTTTAGCAATATACAAAGTGGGTGCCAAACATTAGATTTTTACCACCAAACAAAAGTAAAAGGTGACCTAACACTCCACACCTTTATTGCCACCAAGCTATATCAACTTCTCCACATGTCAGCACCTTAAAACCATAGGATTCCTTTATTGTCTCTAAGACATGAATCATGTAAACAAGTGGCCAATTTTGGGTCCACAATGGGTGATCAAGACAACATACACCACAATCTATCAAATCAAAATCATAAGAGGGTATTTAAATAGTAACTGCTTTATTATCCACCCAAACTAAAACACTAATGTCTGCTAAAGAAATAAATCTCTAAAGTGCCTAAACTATAAAAAAGTACTTTGGATTTGAGCCATCTAAAGCAGTAAAACTCAAAAACACAAAATCACTATAAGGTAGTTGGTAAATGATAACACAAGTAATTCTATAAAACTACAACAAGCCGAGGAGCAGCATATCAAAACTCAAGAGGAGACGCAAGAACCATAAAATCATCTTTGAAATTTGATACTAATAACTGGAGGTCATTCATAGATTAGTAAGGGAAAAGGAATTTTGATGCCATCAAAGTCATATTTGGTTACAAAAATTAGATTTCAAAAGAGCCAAAGCACAACAAAGATCCAATTGTTCCATAGGATTGGCTAGTTTTCCAAAACTCCACTACTGCCCTTTCTTTTTCATTTTCTCCACCATTGTTATTGACAACACCATTTGCATATGCTAACCTTAGCACTTTAACACATAAAATTGAGGTGTTATTGAATCAATTAAAGAGCTCCATTGATGTTATGGCATCTCGAGTAGCTAGAATTAGTCAGGATCTTACTAGTTTGTGCCAGTACATAAGCTATCGACCATAACCTCTATCATAATAGAGACAACTAGAACTCCCCACCCTTTCACAACTTTACTAAGTAGTATCATTATCATTTTTCTTCCTTTTATATGTTAAATATTGAGGATAATGTTTGATTTTAAGTATGAAGGAAGGATGTAGTTCATCTTCCTTTTCACCATTTATTTGGCTTTAAAACTAAACTTCACTTGATATATGTTTAGGCATTGGGTTTCTGGGGCTCCCATGTTCAGATTGCTTAATGATTGAAAAAGCATAAAATTTGATAAATGAGGATATTAACATCCGATATGAAGATCTCAAAGTGTTTTAAAAAACTTTTTTAGTTAATTTTTGAACATAAGCTTTTGCCCGACTCAATAATCTTGTAGTGCGACTCGAATTGCAACAAAAAGAGGCATCTGTGGTAGGCTCAGCCTCAGCCCAATGCCTAACATTGATGTCATGGGGTGTAAGGGGGTAAAGTCCCTATGATATAGAGCATTTAAAAAGGGAAAAAGTGTTTGAAAATTGAAAAAAAAAATTGCATTTTTTACAATCTTTGGGCTGCTAGGAAAAACTACGTCATTTTGTCTTGAAACAACCATTTCACATTCTACTAAAATAGCCATTTTAGCCTCAAAATGGTCATTGCATACCTCCTTGAAATGGTTATTTTTCTCCTAAAAAGTTGACATCATTTTGCCAAAAAGGAAAAACCTATATAGGACTCCTTTTTAAGCGAAACTGTCATTTTAGCCTCCAAAACAGCTATTTTGAGTATAAAACGGCCGTTTCACTACGTGAAATAGCCATTTTGCTCTTTGGCCCACATGTATATATGGCAAACCCTATGTCAGTCGTAGGAGTTGACTTTTCTCGATAAGTGCACACCTAAAAGGGCAAAAACACTTTTTAAATGCTATTTTTATACTTTTAAAAGATTCTTTCCACAATATTTCTTTATTTTTTTGATAGCTTTTCCTGAAGGCAATTATATATAGTGGGTCGACCAATTCTTCTCTTTCTTCTTTTATTCTTTTTTTATCCATATACCAGTTAGATGTGATTACTTACTATCTATATATTATTGTTGTTGTTGTGTTTACTTGATTATTTATTTTTATTTTCTTCATTAATTATTCTATTCATCTTTTTATTTTATTCTTCATACTAATATCATGTTCTATTGTTATGTGAGTTGTTTCATCTTTTGTAGTTTTGTTTAACCTTTCTTGCTACCCTTTCCTCCAACATCAGTACAGTAATTCTTATTATTCTTTTATTTTTTACTTCTCATTATTTTTATTCTTTCTTCATTTTCTTTTCCTCTAGTTATTTTCTTTATTATTCGATTAGATTATATTTTAAGGTTAATTTTTTATTTCCTTTTTGGTTAGAATGTATTTTAGGTAATTTCCATGTAATTTAATTTTCATTTTGATTATTTCCTTGTATATTCTGTGAATGTTGTAATAGGTAGAAAATAATTTTTGCATACTATAAAAAATAACCAAATCTTTTTATACCTAATTAATTGGTGTTTTCCTAATAAAATGGGTTTTGATTTTTCCTCAATAAAAGTCACAATAATAAAACTTACTTTCTAAAAATTGGCATGTGAGAACCAAAGTTCTCAAAATAATCAATTACTCAGTTCCATGTGTGATATTTTTTTAATTTTAAGCATTTTATTCATTTCTATAAATATGTTTTGGTATTCTTTTATGTGATTATGTGATTTATTTTAATCTCGAAACCTACTTGAAAAAAAAGATAAAATTATAAATTTAATATGAAATTCCATATTAACTTGAGGTATAAATAAGAGTAAGATTCTAGACCACTTTGGTTTTAGCTTTATAAGATATTTCCTAACCCCTATTGGGTGGCAACTCCTACCTTGTGGTGCCCAACTCACTCTTTCTAAGCTAATCAAATAGGAACAACTTAGGATTCCTTTAATTTTCTTCTCATCTTTTGGGACTTAAGAGGTAAAATTTAAGTTGATTCTTTAGTTGTTTCAATTTGACTGGCCTCAGAAAGGAAGGGACGTGAACAATGTGCTTAATCAATTTCATTCTAGCTTTATTCATTTTGTCATTTAGTAATTTTCTTTAATGTTGTTTCCATTATTAGAAATTGGTTACTTGAACCAAGTGATAGAATTTGGTGACTTGATTAATAATTTCCCACTTTTCCATATGAGAAGGTGATTACTTGAATGAGTTTCTTATATATAAATATAAAGGCTTGATATTTATAATGGATTCAAAGATTAAATTTGTGTGCTTTTAAATGAATTGTCATACATTAGTTGGATTCTACTAAAATTTATTTGGACACCAATTTAATCTTGTGTTTTGTGCGCATATACATATGGGAACAAAAAAAGCCATCTAAAAAGTGCATTAATGCACAATGTGAGGAATTAAAAAAAACTAATGATGTAATGGGCTAAGTAACCAGGTGCAACCACCACATTTGGTTGTCCTCATATGAAAAGGTCTAAGACATCTTAAAAGAAATGAATAAAAGGAAAACAAAAAAAGAGTTGTAAGGCATATGATTTCTCCAGCATAGATAATACGTGTTACACCCCCTCCCCCCTCACTCCACATACAAAAATACTAAAAAAAAAAAAGAGAAGAAAGAGTGCTCTTATATCCCCTATTAAAATTGCATAAAGTTATGTGAAAGTAGTATCTTGATAGATTTGGTATGATTCTTTTATGAAATGACTTAATTTTTATTTGGAATAAAATTGTGTGCATTTAATTAGTTCACGCATTTTTTGTTCTATGATAGAGAAAATCTTGTGAATAATTATATTCTTGTATGGATTTCTTAGAGGTCATTAGAATAGTTGGTGAATTTTGTTTATTAGTTTTAGTTATTGATGGTAAATGGAAGGATACTATTTTAACAAAATTAAAAGGATGGATTTGGCATATACTTAAGGATAAGCAAAGCTTAAATATGAGGGAGTTTGATAAAGTGCTATAAGTATTAGCTTCTAAGTCCTATAAGCCCAATGATGACAACCAAAGATAGAGCTTGAGTAAATGAATGTTTTGTGAAAGGGAACACTAAAAGTGGAGATTCCTCTCAAAGGGTAAAATGGTCATTTTGTCACTTGAAAGGAAAAGAGTTAAAAAGGGTGTTAGATTGAATAAGGGTTATTTGTAACACTTAGAAATGGTCCCCAATGAGATAAAAATGTAATAGTAAGAATGAACGAGTCCCATTTATAAGCCAAAAAACCCAAAATGTCCATGTAGCTAGAGAAACATCACGTGATGGTTTCTTCATCTGCATAACAATTTTGATTAACTACATAACACTTCTTTCTAGAAACCAATAAACACAACAAAATTATGTTATAATCCAAATACCTATTTTTTAAAGGCTAGAATTCAAATAGCATCAAAACAAGCATGTTCAATTTGACTTGTACATCAAAAGTAGATGGGAAAAAGAGAGTGAAACTCCTTAGAATCAACACCTATAAATAGCCTTTACTTCTTTCTCATTAAGATATATAAAATCTAGTATTTTAATATACAATTTAAGAGATTACTCAATTAAAGTGTTTTCTTAAAGTTTTTGAGAGCTTTAGCCAAAGGTTTTTGAGCAATAGCAATATTTTGATCTATTCATAATATTATGGGAGTTTTAGAGTTGTTAGAGAGAGATTATTCTATCTATATAGGGAGTGTAATGCCTAAAAATCATGGTATTATAAATAGTACTTCTCAAGATATGAATAGTATATTTCGAGACTCGAGTCACACTAATCTTATTGGATGGAAGTATTCATCATAAGATAATTTTAGGTGATATTTGAAGTGAGAATGAAGTTATTTAGAAGGTAAGAATGACAGTTAAGTTTTACGGCAATATCACGTGAATAGTGACCTAGTTTTAGCTAAATCGTAAAATATTCAAATTTTGCTCAAAAAATTCTAGGATTTATACAACTCGATACTCAAATATTGTAAATAGTCTGTTGGCATTGGAATTGACATTTTTGAATATTGAGAATTATTTTTACTAAATTTGATAAAGATAAAGAAGTTACATTTTAATTAGTCTCTCTTAGTTTTTGAGCTAAAATTTTTAGAGGCATATGGGATATAGATTAAGTGAATTTTTGAGATTTAATTAAAGGTTAGTTAAAGGTAAGAAAAAGGGGGTTTCAATTTTTAAAAAGGGAATGAAGAAAGAGGTTGATTTTTATGACACATATATATAAGTCAAATGAGACTTAAATTTGGTCAAATTTTTAATAGTTGTCATCAACCTCTCTTCCCTTCGCTCTTTATAGCCAACAACTCTACCTCTATAGAAGCCACTAAATTCTCTTTTTCCTCTTCAATTTCAGCCTTAAATTCATCATCTAATCATTAGCTTAGAGCTTCTATGATCTCTAATTACTGATTCTAGTGAAAGATTCAAGGAAACTAAAAGAACTTAATTGGAAGTCTTAACGAATAGTAACCCATTTTTTCTTGGGTAAGTTTTTCTGAAGTTTGGTATTTTTCTTAGGTTTCATAGGTGCTTAAGAGAGTGTAATCACTTTAATATGAATATGTCAATTTAAACATGCAATTATTCATTTCATAACAATTGTATAATATGCTATCAACGGTGGGTATACGTTATGACTTATGAGCAAACAACATATTGATATATATACATGTCACCAATTATGCATAAGCTACATTATGTCCTTACACATAGCATAACTAGCATCAATATAAATAAAACGAACTATATACATAAAATACTCATTTATTACCTTATAGTAAGCATAATAACACACATTACATGCCATAACCTCATATTTATGCCATAACTCAATGTCCGGGTTTCATAATCATTTTGATATGCTAAACTCCATATTTTATCACATTTATCATTTTCTCATGTTTAACTCATGCACATACTAAGGAGACAACTATCCAAGGCTGGATAATGGATATCATTGGTTCGAAGGCCTCGCACTTAAAGGTATATAATATCATTGTACCCAAAGGCACTCATACCTAAAAGTACATAAAAACATTATACTCGAAGGCACTCGCATCTGCAGATATATAGACACATTGGCTCGTAGGCCTCATGCCCGTCGACATGTGAAATGGTGACTTATAGGTCTCATACTCGAAGTAAGCTAGCAGCTACTAAAATCCTAGTTAATTGATCAACCTATCCAAACTAGGTTGTCTAAATGTATAGGCACTATTAAACTTTTCATTTTATCCCATTATAACCATATTTAACATAAATTGTCGTTTATGTCACAACGTGTATAAACTTGTCACATTGGACATTTTTGCACATTAGTAAGGCCTAACATCATGCCCATAGCACATATCTCATGGTTATACCATATAGCCAACTAAGGCTTACATATGCTCATAATCACCAATGAACTTTACTCTTCATGATTATAAGCTTTAATACCACTTTTTACTTATATTTATGTATTCATGCCATGAAATGTATATTGATCATAAACACACTATATCCATGAATTAGAAAGTCATCACTCTCACACACACACATGGTGTGGACCTCAAGAGACCAAAGAAAACACTATGGCATTTAAAGCCAAAACAAGCTACATAGGCCAACCCACATGTATAAATCACAATATGCATATAGAGCTCAACATACATGTATTTTTGACCTCCATATACCTAAGGCCACAAAATCACATACACATGTGTCTTACATTACATTAAGCATTATAAAAACATTTTAAGCCATTGTACTCATCAAAACACCATATTACCAATAACAAGGCATTTATCAACACTATGTTACATAATGAGTTTTCATGCATAACCAACCATTCAATGGCCAAGTGGCATTTGGCCTTAACTATATACACACATACACTCATACTATCTCATAATCATATATACATAGGCAACATAACCATAACATCCCATACATTACTCATAGCTTGCATATATGGCATAATACTACATATATATGCATGCCACCATTCATTGGCCATTTAGCCAACATGATCAATCCCATTAACATCTTTGCATCTCATTCATGCCACATAAATACACATTCAACATCAATTAATGATACACACACATATACACATTACATACATGCAACCTCATTAAATGCTAAGTTACACATAATGCATTTCTCCTTAAATTCCACATATTAATGTGATTATACATATAAAATATGTCGTTAAGTTCCCTCAAAGCTCTCCTAGGCCTTCTCTTTGCCTCAGAAAGCCCAGTTTGAATTCTCACCTACAAATTAAAATAGGTTTATTTTTAGAAAAATGACAAAAAAACTATATATAGCTTCAAAAAATAAAAACAAGTATACACACACACTCTTAAGTACCCATAGGTTCTAGGAAAAATATTGAAATTGAAAGAAAATACTAGAAACTAAAAATAGTCACTATTCACCCATACCTTCAATCTTCTAAATCTCTTAGAAAAACTCTTACCCAATACTTAAATCTTTAAAAATCTACTTTATATGAGTTGAATCAAGGCTTAAGATGTTGTTTATGGGGTTAATTTTTAGGAGAATTAATCAAGAATGGAGAAATCCTCTCCCTTTGGTAGTGTCGACAATAATGGGGAAGAAGAGAAGAGTGGGGCTACTGAAAATAGTGATTTTGACCCTTCTTTTGACCATTTTAAATGTTGGAAATGGATGGTCAAGATTAAAAGATCACAAGATCTAATGGTCACCAAAAATCCTTTATAAAATTCCTTATTTTAAATATCTTCTCCATTATTTAGCACTATTTAACACCCCATAAAGTTTCAATAAATCCTAAATTACAAACCTTGACTCTCACAAAAACTCGCGTTCAGAAAGCTTGAAAAATTGATACTTTTTATCGTCACCCGATTTAGTAAAAATACTTTTCGATATCTAAAAATTTTGATTCCAAAGCCAATAGTCTATTCGGAATATTTAAGTATCAGGTTATAAAATTTTTAGATTATTTTAAGCAACTTTTAAATCATTTTATGGTTTAGCTTTATCTGCGGTACTATTCATAAGACACTATTGTAAAATCTTCTTTAGCATTTTTAACCATCCATATGACTTTGGATTGTCTTCAAATTTTGCCTAAAATTCTCTCATAATTAATACTCCCCGTTGGTACACTTAGTGTGACTCAAGTTACAGAAAGCACTATTCACCTCGGGAAAGTGACTCAAGTTTCAAAAAGCACTATTCACCCTAAGAAGTACTATTCATGAGAGTCAAGATTTTAGGTCTTTACAATACATTATTAGTGTACAAATGAATAAACATATTTATGGATCTTATGATTCTTATACCTAGTGTGTAAATGCTTGTGTAAAAATGATGAACATGCAAATGTGCATTTATATCTAATTCTCTTTACTATCTATGTGTTTATATGTGTGCATGTGTATGGGCACCTACTATTAATCTTTTGGAATTCTTACAACTAATGTATGAATGAATGTGCATACTAAGAGCCTATATTGAAATATTACTATTAAAATCACCATTTTCTTAGACTCGTTATAAGAAGGACTTCAGCTTAATGAAGGTGTAGGTATACTAAATCATTTTAAGTTTATTTGCAGTGAATAATTTAAGAAAATAAATGTTCTATAAGGTGAAGTGAAAGGGTTTAGGATCTGGGAAAGGCATTTATTTGCTAAGAGTATGGCATTTGATCATGTCTAACTGGAGAGAAGGTGATTACCTTTAACCATGGTATAACACTCAAAAATCCCGAGTCATGAATAATGAATCTCAGGTTCGTGAATAGTGACTCTCAGGACATGCGCAGAGTTTTTCTTATTGATCAATGGTACAATTGTAAACAGGTTGTGGATGTAGTTTGGCATAAAAATAAAGATGTTTAGATAGTAAATGACCAATAACAAGTATGTTTGTGAATAGTACTCTTTGAAGAGTGAATAGTATTTCTTAAGACCCGGTTACATTGGTTGAACAAATGGAAGTATTAACTAAGAAATAATTTTGGGTAAAGTTTGAAGTGAAAATGAAGTCATTAAGGTGGTTAAAAATAAAAGTTAAGTTTTCATAATAGTGTTTTGTGAATAGTAACATAATTAAAGCTGAATGACAAAATAGTGTTTTTGCTCAAATAGACCCGAGAATGCTACATCCTGATACTCAAATATTTCAAATAGTCTAATGGGATTTGAATTAAATTTTTTGGGTATCAAAAAGTATTTTCTAAAAATCAGACAAGAATAAATGTATTGATTTAATTCGGTTTCTCAAGGTTTTCGAGTATGGTTTGTTTGAGCCTTTTGTCTCTTCTTTTCAATGATCTTATGGGGTCCCAAGGGATAATAATTGAGGCTTAAAAGTGAAGGATGTATTTTCAAAAGATGGAAAAAGAGGCATGGAATTTTAATGGCCTTTGGATCATAAGTTGGGTTAATCTAAACCCTTAGTTTTAAAGACTATTTAAAAGGGTAAAAAAGGCTTAATTGGTTAAAAGAAAGAAGTATCTTCTTCCTCCTTTGCCTAAGAAACCTGACACCTCTTCCTCTTGCTCTCTTTGTATTCTATCTTTTTCTTCACCCTAAGCTCATTTAAGCTTGGTTAAGCCTCTATCCACTATAAAATCACCACTTTAAACCTTTTTAATGTAAGATTAAGAGAAGTATTAGAGTAATTATAGAGTTTTGGTAGAGAAATTAAAGAGTAAGTGTTGATATGAATAGTGTCCAAGTTATAAGTAAGTGGTATTTCTTAATATTTGATATTTTTTAGAGTGTATTTAAGACCCAAGAAGAGTTATGTATGGTTAATGTAATGCCTAGAGGTCTATGGAATTTATTTTGGATTTTTAAGTAATTGTACATTGTATGTTTGTAAAGAAAGGTAAAAGAAGCAAAGGGAAAGGCAAAGATAAAGCTTGAAAAGGATTAATGGGTGTCTTTGGCACCCTTTGGTATATGTATCTAATAACAAAATGCATTGATTTGTGAACCTACATGATTAAAATGTGTATGTTAGTGTAATAAATGTATTATGTGTATGTATATTAATGAGAAACGGAATGCATGATAAATTAGTAGTTACATGATATTAATTGCCTAAGTTAAAGTTATCAATTAAGGAATTAAAGGAATGTATATGCATTTGAGGTGTTGGCTGAATGTGTGAGTATGAATGGATGTATGGCCGAATAAGACCTAGCATAGGTGTAAAATTATGCTAAGTATAGTGATGTATGATTTACATGATATACGTGTGTAATTATAAATTTGAGTGGTAAAATTTCCTAAGTTATGAAATTATGATAATAGTAAAGTGCATACATATTGGCTAAAGGCACATGGCATGGCATAAAAAAGATAATGATGTGCAGTCACCTTGTAAATTTCTTGCTAATAACATATGTGTAATATATATATATATATATATATATATATATATATATATATAGACATGAGAAGTTAAGATCAATGAGATATGCTTATGGCATGTAGTGCACATGTTATGGCTGAATGACCTACTAGAAAATGTGACTTCTTACTTTCTTTATGAATTATGGTCTTTGGCACAAGATATGAAGTTTTCTTTTATTGATAAAGCTTAATGGCTTAATTATGAAAAGAGGTATGAATCATATGATGAATGATAAAGATATTAGTGGTCAAAAAGTGTGATTATATGTACTAATGTTTGACAATGTATGTTGATAGAGACACTTGTAATATATATATATATATATATAACTATATATAACAAGGTACATATATATGGGTGGGTTATTCAACCTTGATAAATTAT
>CANXYI011572725.1:0-13559 GCA_948208565.1 Hura crepitans | reverse complement strand
CTATTGTTATGCCCATACCTAGAAGACACTTACTCAAAATTAGATAATGGGACTACTCAACCATTTAGGTGACAATGTGTAGTGGCCACTAAGACCTTGCGTTGACTACACCTACGTATATGTGTATAGTGGTCTTTTTGGACCCTTTGATTGTTGTATTAGAACTGTGTGTATAAAAAAATGTATGTGTATAGTGAAACTTATGACCCTATGGCTACTGTAGTAGACCTATATATGTATAGTAGCCTCGTGAGATCCCATGATTGTTGTACCAAACATACAGACACTAAAATGCCTTAGCAGCTGCTATTTATCTCTAGTTAACCGGTTAATCTATCCAATCTAGATTGTTTAATAGTATGGGCTAATCACCTTGTTCAATTACATTTCTTCTTTTTAAAATAGATTAAGTAAGCTTTTATTTAGATTATGGTCAACATATAACCTTAGGGTTAACATTAACAATGTGCAAATTATCAATCATCTCTTCCTCAATTGTTACACTATCCTACATAGTTGCTTTATATGCTCTCATGAAATCATCAAGTGTGGTTTACTTGCAAGACAATTCGGCCCAGCATAAAAAGCCATGACCATACTCTTTCTTATGTTCAAATCACTTTAGTTCATTATCATATACATTATTCCACCTCACTTTTATTCATCATGATCATATGTATAACAAAAACATGTCATAATTACATATATCATCCATAAGGCACAAGTAAGGCTTTTGGCCATACAAAAGATTTGCACATATACTACCACTTTCTCACTTCTATCATATTATAATGCATAATTTTAGGTTTATACATTTGATCATCATAACCATAAACCAAAACACACTTTATCACACAATTAAACCAAATTTCCACAAAGCACACATTAGTGACCATTCAACCACTATATGGCAAGCATATCAAGATACCAAAAACCCAACAATTTCATACATTACTACATAATTATACATCATAATACTACTACCATTCCTAAACATATATTATCATTATCAACCACTCAAATAATCCTTTAGACAATTCAAGTGCACCATTCAGCCAACACTTATTATCACATTTTTCTTCATTCAATTTATCACAAAACTACAACTGTACATATTTTTCATCACTTATCACATTTGCATGCATTTCCCATACACATAACACATTAAACACCTACATCTATGCATTCATCCATTATACCATCATCACTTCCACACACCAATTCTCACCAACCTCATGCAATTGGACTTAATTGCAACATCAAGTAATCACAAATCACATATATAAGCCATAAATGTTCATATCTACCCCCCTACAGATATACTTTAACATTATGGCATTCACATACATTATATATTATAAGGATTACTCCTACCAAAATAAGCTTTTCTACACTAATTAGCCACTTCAAACCTTGTTTTTCTCCTTCTCTCTCCTTTAAGTTTCTTTCTCTACATACATATCATAGGCAAAATTATTCAAAAATTCACAATAATTCATAGACACATCCAAAACCCAATCCAATTTGAGAAATGTGTTCCTAGACATACCTAAACCTTTAGAAAAATAAGAGATCAAAGAAATCTTTCCTCTAGCAAAAAATGTGACACTATTCACCTTTTCTTTAAAACTAAAAAATCTTGCTATGTCTCCCAATTTTCTTATAATAAATGATGATTAGAGGCTATGAAAGATGATAATGGAGGATTTGTCACACCCTCCGCCTGATCCGTACACCGGACCCAAATGGGAGACGCGCACACGCAAAATGATATCCAGTTCCGTTATCTAAAATCACTTTAGATTTAAAGGATTTATTTAGGAAAACATTCCTTAACTCAAATATGAAATAAAACCTTTTGGAACATATATCGAGGTAAACATTGGGGTCATCGTGTCGAAAATCTGACAGCATAACAACTATACCGGGACACTTTTTCAAATTTTTACCTGCTTAAAAACACTTCTAAAATATCAATAATCTCATCTATAACCCAATGGGTCCTCCTAACCCTCCAATCATAACACAAATCACAATAACCCTCAGGCTCTCCACATTCAACATTCTCACATGCGAATTCATTAATCAATGCACAAACATACGAGAGGTAGAAAAGCAAAATCAATAGTTATAAGTTGAGTACAAAAACCCGCTGCAAAACACAGATTAGACCTAATCTCTTTGGGATCACAAGAGCATACTAACTATTAACCCATTATATTTACATCACAATTAATATTACAAAAAGTACAAAAATACCCACACTAGGGTTATCTTTGTATCTCCTATTGTGCAGAAGCTTTAGCTCCAATCTGTTGTCGTGTTACCTACGCACCGCAAATAAGCAATACGTTAAGCTTTCGCTTAGTGGTGTAATCACTTTAACTTGTAAAAATGTTAGTTTTAGCATGCCCACTAAGCGAAAGCTTAACGCATTGCTTATTTGTGATGCGTAGGTAACATAATAATATAACAAGTCATTATCGGTCTTAATATCACAATCATGCATTTTTGGTGTCTTATTTACAAACATGTACATTTCAAACGATAGTCATGCCTTTGGCTATCATATATGCCAAATATCCCATAAACATCATATAATAATCATTTGTAGGCTATAATGCACAACAGTTATCATATCATCATCATAATAGTATGTAAGCTACCATACCATAATTATGTATTGTAAGGAATAATGTCATATATATTTTTTGAGTCATAATTCCCTTTTTCACTCATAGACTCATTCTTACATCATAATCATAATTACACCATTTATAGCCATATAAATGATAATAATCATATCTAGACGCCTTAAGTCTAATTTTTATGTCATTCGGCCTACTTATGTCTATTTGTCCTATATTGATGTCATTTAACATTTAATTCTAAATTATGTATTTTTGAGTGATTTAATTTGTTTAACTTATGCCTATATCAATAAGACAACTAATCAAGATTGGATAATGGATAACTTAGGCCCGAAGGCACTCGTACCTATAGGTACATATACTTAGGCCCAAAGGCTCTCACATCTATAGATGTGTATACTTAAGCCCGAAGGCTGTCACATCCATAAATGCGTAACACTTAAGCCTAAAGCCTTTTATACCTTGAGGTACGTAATCTTAGATCCGAAGGCACTCACATCCTAGGATGTATAATCTTAAGCACGTAGGTACTCCCATCCTCAGATACGTAAATAAACTTAGGCCTGTAGGCTCTCATGCCCGTCGGCATATAAATTAATGACCCATAGATCTTATACCCGAAGGTATGCTAACAGTTGCTAAAAATTCCTAGTTGACTAGTCAACCTATCCAAACTTGGTTGTCTAACTATATAGGCATCATTAAACATGTCATTACTTATCATTTTAACTAATTTCACTTTTTATATTATTATTTTGCTTAAATTTACCATTGGCCTTACTGTACCTTTGCATGGCATATTGATGTCCATTACCACCCGTAGGATTTATTTCCTAGGTGTAATAGCATCGAGACACAATAATATATCATTATGCCATTCAAAACCTAAATATCAATTCAAATAATCATTTTATGGCATTTTACCACACTTTACATCTATTACATATGTTCAAATCATGCATAACCATATGCACACACTCCTAGGTATACGACACACAACCATGGCATACTCGGTTTCAACTCGCATATTACATTTATGAGCTTAATACTAACATTCTTACAATTCCATCACTTATAATCACACCAAACCATCATATTTCATGCATACATAATCTCATTCATCATAATTTCTAATTATAGAATTTATTGCATTTTTAGGCATTTAATTACATTTATTACTATTATGGACATTAATGAACATAACACTTTTCATAAAATTTTATATAAATTAAGGTGATTACGAATACCAATTAAGGTCGTACTAGACACCTGAAGTCGGTCTAGGCCTTCTCCTTGCCTCGAGAGGCACAGGTTAAGATTTCGTCTATGAATACACAAAGGGTATGAAAATAAAAAATTAATATAAAAGTTGAAAAAATATTTTGAGCCTAGATATGAGTTCTATGACACCCTAGGAACTCATGAAAAATAAAATTAACGAAAAAGAAAAACCCAAGTGTTGGAAGGTTACTATTCACCTTGGGAAACTTTTCGATTTTTCTTTCAAAATACTCCGTTGTTTTTGATATTTTTAGTATCCGTAGACTCGTCTCGGGACACTCTTCGAATCGAGTATAATCTTTCGGAGTGGGTCTTGTTGTGGAAGAAGAAATCAAAAGGAGAAAGAGAAGGAGAAGCTCACAATTTTTCTTGGTGGATGAGGGGAGTGTGTGTGTTTGTATGGTATGAATGGAAGGAATGAAATCCTTCCCCTATTTATACTTTTTCCGTACATAATTTTTCCTTCTTTCGAAAATTATTATAATCGATAAGAATATCGATTTTTCCCCATTTCTATCCTTAAAATTCAATCAATTCAAGCCATAAATCCTCCCAAAATCTCGAGCCCAAATTACGATAATAACCTAAAATTAATATATTTTATATCCCAAAAATTGGGTAAAAATAGTTCTTAAACTTGAAAAATTCTAATTCCAAAGCCATTAAACTATTCATAATATTTGAATATTAGGTTGTAATATTTTTAGATTATTTTGAGCAATTTTATATTTATTTTACGGTTTAGCCTTGCTTGAGGCACTATTTACAGGATATTACCGTAAAATCTTAATTAGCATTTTTAACCATCCGAACGACTTCGGATTAGTTTCAAACTTTATCCAAAATTTTCTTGTAATTAATACTCCTCGTTGGTACACTTAGTGCGACTCGAGTTTCGAGAAGTACTATTTATGAGAGTTGGGATTTTTAGGTTGTTACAGGATTAGAAATGGAATTAGGGTTTAAAATTAAGGGAAGAAAGAAAAGAAATGGTGGGTTAGGAAGGAGGAAGCCGTTGGTTAGTTATGGGAGGAAAAAGATGACTATTCCTCTTTTAAGGATATATAAAGCTTTGACTTCTCACTAAAAAAGTAAATAAATAAAAATAGTAATCCATTGGTTCATCTTTTTTCTTCCTCCTCATCCAAGGGCTCCTATAAATCTACTTATTCTTTCTTTTAATTTGGCCACAATTTACACTTCTAATATTTCCATATATCATCTTAAATCATAACTCAAAAGTGTCCAAACACTAAACTCAAACTTCGATTAAAAATAAGATTTTTAGCTTAACCCGATTTTTAAAATACTTTCTGATGTTTAAAAATTTCAATTCTAAGGCTAATGGACTATTTGAAATATTTAAGTATTAGGTTGTTGCAATCTCAAAATTTTTTTAGCAAAAACCAAATATTTTATAGTTTAACTAAAACTAGGTTACTATTCATATGATACTGCCGTAAAATCTTAACTATTATTTTTAACCATTTAAATGACTTCAATTTCACTTTAAATTATACCTTAAAATTATATTATGATTAATACTTCCATTCAGTCACATTAGTGTGACACGAGTCTCGAAAAATACTATTCACATCCTTAAAAAGTACTATTCATAATACTGGGATTTCGGGCATTATATTGAGTCCAACAGATTTTTAAATGTAAATATAATATACCATAAGGGCAAATAGAAAATTCAAAAATAAAATAAACATCAGATAGAACCTTGGCTTGAATCCCATGTAAAAAGAGATTAACCACAATATATGATGGGTCGAGCCTGGATCTCAAGCCCAATACAAAACTAAGAGGTTTATATAAACACTAAGGGAGAGCCCAAAAATAATAGTCCTAGATAGACAAACACAACTAAGCCTTGGGGCCAAACCCATTTCATTTACAAATCACCAATTTGGCCTAATAAGATATAAATAATAAAAAAAAAGATTTTTTTTGCTTCTGAATTTAAACTTTGATAGCTGCCTTTTGAAAGATTCATAATACCATAAAACCAGTTGATGCATGATTAAAGAGTGGATTCTCCAAATAAAACAAATGTCTAGGCCTTATTTCCCAAGACTATTTAATGAAAAATATTTTTTTCACAGAAAAGATGAGGTTTGCTCCATATTGGACACTATGCATGCATAATAATTTAGCCTTTATAAAAGCCAAGTCAATAGGGGGCATTAAGACATAGAGAAAAAGAGGAGAAAGTTGGTGAAAGTAGTAGAGAACATTTAAGGAAAGCAAGAAAAATTTGAAGCCTCTTAACATATACATGTTTGTTTAAATTAGAAATATGATGGTAAACTATTATATGTTTTGTTGAGGGAGCCAACATTGACTCCTTTTGATCAAATTTGCCAACATAATTTTTAGAAATATTCTTTTCTATTTACCTTTACTTATAGAAAATTTATTTATGTTCATTTGTGCCCTCAGATTTTTTTTATATATCATATTTATTTATGATTTCCTTATTTATAATCCATTTACATCTCTAAAAAAGGCAACATGAATGTTCAAATAGAATAAAATCACATATAATATCTATTAGAAAATAATATATGTGCATGCCATATTCAATATAGAGGCAAATTAACAAATAGAAGAAACCATAATAAGATCTTTGGTCCTGCATCTTGATGGGGCTTATATATATTAATTATTTTCTTTTCTTTATAAACAAGAGTTTTTTTTTAAAAAAGAGAAATTGTGAAAAAAAATAAAACAAGCTAACATAGTCTGGAAATGAAAGCAGAGGAAGTACAAAAAATAAACAAAGGGAAAATACCAAGAAATAAGGCAGAATCGAGTTAACCAAATGGTGTAAAAAAATAAAAAGCCTATTTAATGTGATAAATAAAACCATAAATCCAAGGAAAATAAGATATATATTTGAATAAGTTGCCTGTGTGGGGTAAAAAATAGATCAAATGGACGACCGATCAAAAGTATATCTTTCCAATACCATTACACCTCAAGTAAGCATCATAAATAACAATTTTACTGGAATATCACATATTAAAAAGCCCACAAAAAAGGAAAATAATCATATGTTGATAGATAGACCCATAAAAGAGTAGATTAGAAAAAGGGATTAAAAAAGAGAAAAAACCAATAAACAGATCTCAGATTTAAATAAAAAGCTTGAGATACTGAAAGTAGAATATAAAAGAGATGAATCGGAATGAAAAACTTTAAGACAAGTTAAAGTGAAAAAAAATCTTTTTACAGACTTAATGAGAAAAAAGAAAATAAACAAAAAAGAAGGGTGTTAGAGACACCACATATAAAAAAAAAATTTTTTGATAGATAAAAAAAGTTTTTGATAGAGTAATAATAAATCAACTTAGGTAAGCCAAATCAAAAGACCAATATAATAAAAGAGGGCATCCAACATAGATATAGAAGAGAGGAATGGAGTAAGAAGGAAAAAGAAACTAAAAAATTTTAGAATAACCAATGAAATTGAATTGTGAGTAAATACTTAAAAAAAACAATTAGTCCTTATAAATCAAAAAACAAAAGCTTTTTACAAAGAGGGTAGGGCTGAGAAAAGAAAACTTTTACAGATCTAAAATTAAAGGGCGAGTTCCATCAAGATCTAAGTCCCTTCTGTTAGAATTTTAGACTGTAAACCATGTGCATTCATAATGCCTAATTATTGAATTTTAAAGTTTTAACATTATGCCTAATTATATGCATTTAGTATTACATATATTTGCTTATGAATTTGGTGATTAATTATTGATAACTCTAAAATTATGTATACTTAATTTTTCACTTTAATTAGTTGAAATAGTATTGTCACTAAAGTGACCTCTGTTGTAGAAATCTTTTTTTGAGTTATTAAGGTAAGAATATATTTTTCTTCATGTGGGTAACATGTCGGCCCAAAGGAAGACTGTTGTTTGGAAGAAAATTATATACACATGTAGTAATGAGTATATAATGATTATTTAGTATCCATCATAAGTGCTAAGTTAACCCAAAGGAAGGTTAAGTACTTGACTAGATTTTATCATCAATGCTTGATTACTACACCAAGAAAACCAGCTATAAGTCAATTCTATATCCAAAGACTAGATTTGATGTTACACCGATTATCTTAAGATAGGATTTTGTTATTAATATAATTAATCACTATTTTGATTACTTATTTATGTGAGCTTGTTGTGTTTTATATTGTTCTCTGTATAGTTGATATTATTAATGCTTCTGCTATTACTGCCAATATTAATATCATTCCAGTGCTTAATGGTAGCAACTTTAAAACTTGGAAAAATTAGTTGACTATGGTCTTAGGATGTATGGATTTGGACTTCACATTGAGAGAGCCTAATCGTGCACCTCTTACAGATTAAAGCTCTCCTAAGGAATAGAGGCTTTTTGAGAGGTAGGATTGCTCTAACTGCCTGAGTCTTATGATAATGAAGAATGCTATCCTGGAGATGTTTCTAGACACTGTGTCTGAGGAAACTAATGCCAAAAATTTCCTTAACACTCTAGAAAAGCATTTTTCCAAAAACGATAAGGTTGAAATAAGTGCAGCTTTAAGAAAACTTGTTTCCATGAGGTACAAGGGTAATGGGAGCATAAGGGAGTACATACTTGAAATGTTTTATCTTGCGGGAAAACTAAAAACACTAAAAATAGATCTTTTAAAAGACTTACCCATTCATTTAGTTTTGATTTCTCTTCCTTCGCAATTCATTTAGTTTGAGGTGAGCTATAATTGTTAAAAGGAAAAATGGACAATGAATAAGCTAATCTCTTACTTGGTGTAAGAGGAAGATTGGATGAAACATCATAAAAGTGAAAGTGCTTATTTGGCATCAACCTCTTTAGGACATGGTAAAAAGAGAAAAGGCAAAGAGATTGTGATGACAGAACAACAAAAGAAGCGTAAGGATACATTCGAGGGATATAGCAAAAAGAAATGCTTCTTTTGTAAGGACCCTTCTCATATGAAAAAAGATTGTGCCAAATATCACGCATGGTGAGTAAAGAAAGGTACATCTTTTACTCTTGTTTGTACTGAAGTTAATTTGTTTTTAGTACCAAGATATACTTGGTGGTTGGATTCTAATGCTATAACTTATATAAGTATATCTATGTAAGGTTGCTTGAACTGCCAATAACTAAATGATAATGAAAAACACATCTATATGGGGGTTAGAAATCCGGTGGAAGTTTTAGGCATAGGAACTTTTTGGCTGTTATTACATACTGGTTTCTATTTGGAATTGAAAAATACATTTATTGTACCGTCTTTTAGATGAAATTTGGTTTTAGTTTCTATATTGGACAAAGAAAGATTTATTTGTTCATTTGAAAATAGAAAATGTGATGTTTACTTTAATTTTATACTTATTGGAACTAGTAATTTATCTGATCATGACAACCTTTATTTACTTGATATAGTAAATTCATATAGTGAGTCCCATAATATTAAAACTAAAGGCACTAAATGCAAATTATCAAATGAGAATTCTTTCTCATTATGGCATAGGCATTTAGGTCATATCTCTAAAAAGAGAATTGATAGGCTTGTGTCAGAAGAAATTCTTGAAAAGCTTGATGAATCATATCATGATATTTGTATTAAGTGCATAAAGGGAAAAACTAAAAATAAGAGAAAAATAAGAGTCGAGAGAGCTAAAGATGTCTTAAAATTGATACATATAGACATTTATAGGCCGTTTCCTACAGCTTTTTCAAATGGTCAATAATATTTTATCACATTTATAGATGATTACTCTTAATATGGATATCCGTACTTAATTCATGAGAAGTCACAAGCATTAGACATTTTTAAGTTATTTAAGACTGAAGTTGAAAATTAACTTGGTAAAACTATTAAAGCCATAAGATCCGATCATGGTAGTGAATGCTATAGTAGGTATGATGGATCAAGTGAACAATGTCCAGGCCCATTAGCTCGATTCCTAAGTGAGTGTGGGATTGTTCCTCAATACACCATGTTGGGTTCTCCAAACATAAACAGTGTAGTAGAGAGATGAAATAAAACCCTTAAGGATATGGTACGAAATAAGATTTGTCATACATTTTTGCCTCACTCACTATGGGGAGATGCATTAAAGACCACAATGTAAATACTCAATAAAGTTCCTACAAAAGCTATAAACAAAACCCCTTATGAGTTATAGATAGGTAAGAAACCTATCTTAAAGCACTTATGAGTTTGGGGATGTCCAGCTGAGGCAAAACCTTATAAGCCAAATAAAAAGAAATTGGATACAAGGACTATTAGTAGTTACTTTATAGGATACTCTAAAAGATCACAGGGATTTAAATTTTACAATCCCAAAATAAGAACATTATTTAAGACAGGAAATGCCCGATTCTTTGATAATGACTTTGTCTTTGAAGAGGAGTCGGTCAATGTTCCTCTTCCTATAGTTGTTGATCATGATTAAGTTTTTTATTCGTAACATGATTCAACAACATCTAGTACAAATGCATTACAATGTCGAACTTCCTACTCATTCAGATCATCCTATGATTCCTTAATCCATTATTCATAAGGAGCATAAGAATCAAACTCAATAGACTCAAATTCAAAGAACAAGTGCCTTTGAGAAGATCCACTAGAGAAAAAAGAAATGTATTTCCAGATGATTATATTGTATTTCTCCAAGAATATGAGGAGAATATTGACTTAGTGGGAGATGATCCACTCACCTTCTATAAAGCAATAAATAGCTCTAACTCTTATAAGTGGGTCAATACCATGGGTAAGGAAATACAATCCATGAAAGACAATAATGTTTGAGATCTTCTCCTATTGCCTTAAAGTGTTAAACCTATTGGTTGTAAATGGATTTTGAAAACCAAAAGGAATTCTCATGGCAATATAGAGAGATATAAGGCTCGTCTTGTCACCAAAGGATCTACTCAAAAGGAAGGCATTGACTATAAAGAGACTTTCTCTCTAGTTTCATTAAAAGACTCTTTTAGGACTATTATGGCACTTGTGGTGCATTTTGATCTTGAGCAACATCAGATGGATGTAAAGACAACTTTTCTTAATAAAGACATCTATCTATGGACTTAAGCAAGCTTCTCGTCAATGGTATCACAAATTTCATCAAGTTATCATTTTGTTTGGTTTTGAGATGAATCTAGTTAATGATTATATATAGCATAAGTTTAGTGGGAGTAAATATATTTTCTTAGTGTTTTATGTCGATGATATATTACTAGTTAGTAACGATATAGGCTTATTGCACAAAACTAAGATATTTTTAACTAAGAATTTTGAGATGAAAGATCTTGGTGATGCCTCTTTTGTGATGGGTATAGAGATACATTGAGATTGCTCTTGAGGTATCCTTGGGTTATCACAAAAGAGCTATATCAATAAAGTTCTTAGCAGGTTTGGAATGAAAGACTATAAACTAAGAGATACCCCTGTTGCTAAAGGAGACAAATTTAGTCTCAATCAATGTCCTAAAAATGAAATTGAAATGAAAGAGATGCAAAAGATTCCCTATGCATCAGTAGTAAGAAGTCTTATATATGCTCAAGTATGCATGCGTCTGGATATTGCATACATTGTTGAGATGTTAGGCAAATATCTGAGCAATCTTGGAATGGATCATTGGAAAATAGCCAAATGGGTTATGCAATATTTATAGACAACTAAAGACTACATGCTCACATATAAAAGATCGGAACACTTATAGATCATTGGGTATTCTGATTCTGATTTTGTGGGATGCCAAGATAGTAAGAGATTCACTTTAGGCTATATTTATTTGCTAGCTGGAGGAGCTATTTCTTAGAAAAGTGCTAAGCAGACACTTATAGCTTCTTCCAATATGGCAGTTGAGTTTATATCTTGTTTTGAGGCGTCCAATCATGGAATATGGTTGCAAAATTTTGTAAGGCTACGAATTGTAGATGGAATTGAGAGGCCATTAAAGATATTTTGTGACAATAAATCAGCTATACTATATTCTAATAATAATAAGAGTTCTACAAAGTCGAAGCATATTAACATTAAGTTTCTTGTTGTTAAAGAAAGAGTTCAGAGTGGTCAAGTGTGCATAGAACATATTGGCACAAACTCCATAGTGGCAGATCTGTTTACTAAGGGTTTACCACCTAAAGTGTTTAATAAGCATACTTCTTATATGGGTGTTAAACTATTGGATGATATGTTGTTTTAGTGGGAGTTTATATTTAAATGTTCTTAATTTTAGACACACTACCTTTTTTTTTTATTTCTACAAAATGAAGTGCATGATTTGTTTTACACTCTAAGTATGTTTGCATGTTATGATTATAATATGATCTCATAAGGAATAAAGTAAGACCAGTTAGAAATAGGCATCTTAAGATTATATTACATGTAATTTCTATGCTACACATTTACATCAGATCTATGTCATCAAATATATTAGTATGTGTGATCATTAATGGGTTGAATTACGAATTAATGTAACAAAGGCCACTTTGATTCCATGCCAATATGTGAGATGGACTAGATTGTAACTAAGGAGATATTTTCAAGATATGATAGCCATTTCAATGCGCACATAAAGTAATATAGTTAACTATATAATATGTAGCCCAAGTGGGAGATTGTTGGATTTAATCTTTTAAGTGGGCTTACATATTAAATTAATTATATTATGGACTGTCATAATTAAAAAAGTAATTTAAGTGATCTAATTTTAGGCTTTAAAGACATCTATTAGGTATGGACTTCTATTGTGTAGAAACTCAATATAGGTTAAATTAGGTTTTATGGGAACTCACTTAACCTAGTCTATAAAAGGTATCAGGGTTGTGGTCCCTGAGTCAGATTTCAGTTGTCAATTTGTCTTGCCCCATACACAAAGCAAATTAGCGAGATGACAAATCAAGGCTCAAAAGTACTCAATCCTTTCAGTTAATTCATTAATTATGGATTCATGTATACATCTATGATTTTTTATTTATTGTTCATTGTCCAACGGTTTTTTGAATTGGATACAAGTTATTTATATTGAGATGAATCAAAAGATCTAACATTTTGTACAAAAATTGAAATATTAATAAACTTGAAGTTTACTGAATGGTAACATATTAGTAGATATAGAGTTTACTGAATGGGTATTAATATTAGTAAACCTAAAGTTTACAAAATGGTAATAATATTAGTAAACCTGAATATATGTAAGCCAGAAGTTTTGACGTAAGTTTCGTACGTGAACCCAAAATTTACTTATTGACTCAAATTTTATACGTAAACTCGAAATTTACTTATTGACTCAAAATTTAGTATATAAACTCGAAATCTACTTATTATACTAATTTTGTATGTAAACTTAAAGTTTACAGATTGATTATATGATATTGACCAGTTTGACCATCCTGGATCAATTACAATGTAATAATTATTGAGAATTCATGTGCACAAAGAACCAGAAGATTCTTTAATTTAAGAAATTCTCATGGTGTTATTTGTTCTCAAAAGAAATATTAAAATATTCCTAACTAATAGAATGGATTGAATTCCATTCTTTTTGGAATGCATAAAATAATAATGTGGGCCCACATCCACCATGTGAACCAATCAATTCTTACATGATTTAATGGATGTATCTA
>CANXYI011572695.1:0-13290 GCA_948208565.1 Hura crepitans | reverse complement strand
TTTAATGGTTTTGGAGTGGCTTCGACATGACTGGGAGCACACTCTAAGTGAATTTAACTGAAACATACTTTGTATGTTAGGAAAAATTAAGATTGAAACTTTGGGTGTGTGTATGGAAGTGTTAGTTGTATGTGCGTTTATGTTAATATGAATATGAAATGCATGCTAGGATGTGTAAGTTGAGGATATAGGATGATATGGATGTGATTTGGATGTGGAAAAGAGGTGTAGGTGTGTGATACATGCATGACTAGGTGTATATCATGTATGTCACGGTATGACTATGGATGTATGGCATGAATGCATGGTATGTAGGATGGCAACATGGTGTGTAACATGTGAGTGACATGGAATGAATAAGAAATTGCATGGTTAGGTGAAAAGAATTAATAAAGTATGGTGTAGTGATAATGTATGTAAGGTGGATATATAAGGACAGGGCATATGATAAGTAAGGTGAGAAATGTTAGGTGAAAAGATAGGAATTTAATTAAGATTGGTTGTTTAAGATTTTAGGTTTTAAAATAATGGATAAATATGTGACTATAAGTGTAATGTTGGATAGTGTAGACTACTTTAGGGTATAATGGGTTAAGGTTAAAGAAAAAGGAATTGGCCTAGGAAGTTGGTGAGAAAAAGTTACCAAATAAATAGTAAGCTGACTTAAAAGGACCCATAGCTATCTAGGGAAAATGACGATAACCAGTAACTATTAAAAAATATGGCCTAAATGCTCCGGGTATTGGGAGGTCTACGGACTAATCCCTGCTACCCACTTATGGATATTAGGAGGTCCCTCAGGGCTGATCCCTGCTATCCACCAGATGTCTTACTTGTGATGATTGGTATTTAGGATATTAGGAGGTCCCATGGGGCTAATCCCTACTATCCCTTTTGTAGATATTAGGAGGTCTATGGACCAATGTTGTAAGAAAAAAGAAGAGAAACTAAAAAAAGAGAGGCAGTGGTGTAAACTTGTAACGTCAGCAAATAAATAGTTATAACCAAGAAGAAGAAGAAAAAGACAAAAAAGAAAGAAGAGGAAGAAGAAGGGAATGGGAAAGAAAAGAAAAAAGAAGCAGAAAAAGAGAAGAAGAGAGAAAATCAAGAGAGAAGGAGAGGCAGGAATGAAGGAGCTGCATGTGTGTGGTTTCACTATAGCAAGTAGAGGCATTGGTGGCAAATATTTATGACACATTAGCTGCTAGTGATGGTTGGTGGAAAAATAGGTATCATAAGGAAAATGATGCTAACTTTCTTGTAGGGGTTTCAAAACTTTGTTTCGGTAAGAAGAGTGGGTTGATTGCTAAAAATATTTTCAGTAGCGAAAAAAAGTTCCTACTACTATCAGGTGAAATTACTTTAAGATTTATTTGATTCTTTCAATGGAACTTAAGAATTTGAGATCCTAAGCATGTTTTAGGAGGAATTAATGATGAAATTGAGGTATAGAAATGAATTGCAGATGCTTTTGATCTTGTATGCATGTACGAATCTTTGATGAATTTAAAATGGATATTCGAGAAGAAGATATAGTTTTAGGTTTTAAATTGTAAGGTGTTTCAATAATTTTTGTCAGCTGTACAAAGGCTATTTGGATTGCTCATTTTCTTTGTGTATTTGAAGGATTTTGGGTACTTAAATAAAAAAAGAAGAAGTTAGTGAGCTAAAAGAGGAAAAGGGTGGTGCTTTGGAAGCTTTTGTAAATGTATCCAACAATGTATACTCTAATTATGTAAATCTACTACTTAAAGTATGTTTAATGTGTTTTAAAGTACATGATTTATATGTATAAGAATGTGAAAGTTGAAATTAGTGGTAATTTGATGTGGATTAAGTATATAATGTAAGAAACATATAAGAGATGAGCTAGATTATGGAAGGTATATGCATGTTCTCAGATGGCCGAATCATGTAATTATAGGTGTAGGTTAAGTAAATTAATAAGGTACAGTGCTAATTATGTATCTGTTTCTTAATTTAGATGTAATTTGAGCTAAATATTTTATGCCATATTAAATGTCTTTATTATAGTTGAAAACCTTTCCTTTATGTGTGTATATGAGTTGACTTAATATGAATAATTAAAGCATGTATAAGGTATATTGAAAGGCAAGAACTTGGTAATTCTAATTGTGTATTTAATGAATCATTTAGGTGTAAAGTTAGTTATTTTTAATTAAAATAATTAGTATGAATTCTTATGAATTTAGTTGAAATGACTATATACATATAAATAATTGTGTGAGTGTGGTTATAATTGTGTAATAGATGTATATAAGAGATGTAAATTATAATAATGATTAAGTAATATTGGCTAGGTATGTATAATTTGATTTAGCCGCATGGAATGTATAACTATAATATAGGTATGCATGATCAAATAGTGTATGTATGAAATGAAAATTACTTAAATGTTTGCATAATCATGACAATTGGTATTATGTGACTTGAAATGTATTGTTGGTGTTAAGGATTCATGAAGTCGAATGGTGTTGATCTTACAAAAAATTATGAATGTTAAGATTGTGTATATATATATATATATATATATAATTGTAAAATTTATGATGAAGAAATTAGTATATGAAGAATGTATTTTGGTAATACATGAGATGAGTGGATAATGAACCAAGTAGATATTTAAATAATACATGTATGTTTGGTATGAGTGAGTTATAAGAAAGATTTTGTAGAGATAATAAAGGATAAAATGAGAGTGTATGTATGTAGAATTTGTGCATGAACTGAAACCCTTAATTTAAGTTATGTGATTCTACTTAGGTGAATTAAGTCTGTAATCATGTGATAAGCTAAAATATAAGTATAACTAATATGTATGACTTTATAATGCATCCTTATGATGGTTATAAGCATTATAAGTATGCAAAGAAGTATATGTTTATTTTAAGAAAATGAGATAATGATGATAGATAAGAATGACATCTTAGACCTAAGCAAGCACTAGGATATTAAGGTGTTCTTGGATTATGAAAAGTTACATGTGGTAGTTAAGCTATAGTTTTGAATATGGAAATTATAATGAAAAATATGTAAAATATGAATATATAAAAAATAAGAAGTGGGAACACTTGAGTGCTTTTAAGTGATGTTATGAGTTGTATGATATATTACATTGCATATGCATGAGTGTTAGAAATTCAATAACTAAGTTAATGAATAATTGGTTTCGTTATGACTATAGCTAATGATATGAAGGTGTAAGCATGCCCAAGTATATGTTAAAGTTAAGAATTGAATTTACTTATGCTTTACGCTTGAGTTGGATGAATGGTACCTTAAGGGAAACTTTTATGGTTTTAGATGCATATGCTATAGTTTGATTAAGTATGCTTATGTCATGAGTAAAGATGTATGTAATTGAATAGAACTATAAGATTTAAGAAATGATTGAATAATGTTGATGATGAAATGTAGTATGATAGAAATTCCTACTAATATCCAAATGTCTATGTTGAGATTGAAATGTTGATTAGAGAATGATATATTAATGTTATACTTAAAATAAAGTAAGTTTAATCGTGTATTCAAATGAAATACTCATAATAGCATAAATGGTTTATGTGATAACTAAATCATGATGCACAAGAGAAATGTTGTTTTAGACAATTAATTGTATCATGATAATCTTATTACAGCTAAATTGCCTAATAGGAAATTAATGGTCCTTAGGCATTCATCAAATTGTTATGGAGTAATATGATGGATATAAGGTGAAAATGGTCTAATGGAATGAAAGAAATGAGATGCTTATGATAAATTTTGTTATATCTAAAGTATGAACATACTTGGGGTGTAATCTTTTGTGTTTCTTATATAAGAATAGAATTGTAGAGTGAATTGTCATAACTTGATAATTTTAATTTTCCCTAAGGTAATGTGTTAACCTAATAAATCTAAAACTTATTTAAGCTACTTTAAAATGGTGAAACTAAAAAGTCAAAGGTGATGGCCTATATATGTTGACAACCTAGCTCGAATAGGTTGATCGATCAACTAAGGACGTAGTAGTTGCTATGGTACCTCGGTGCCCTAAAGTTTGGTGCAGCAGCTGTAGGGTCCATTAGTGCCACTATACAATATTAGGTTTGGTACAATAGCTATAGGGTCAAGTAAGGCCACTGCATAATATTGGGTTTAGTACAATAGTCATAGGGTCTAGTAGGGCCACTATATAATATTAGGACTAGTATAATAGCTGTGACATCCCCTACCTGATCTGTACAAGGGATGGCATAAAACCTTATTTCTCATATTTAAAAACTTATTACTGGGCCTTACTTTAGTTACCCTATGAGTATAACAAATTTTCCATATAATATGGTGAAAATCTAGTAGCATGATGGCTAACTAGAAGCCTAATCCAATAGCACTTGTAATAAATTACACTTTTATATCATCACACAATTAGTTTCCACTATGGAATCCATCTAATCCTTAAAATTACATCCATAATTCACACTTGTATGCTATCATCCATTTATTATCATCATCAGTAAGATCTTTATCTTCTTTATATTATGGACATATAAGGTTTTATGATGTATACATACTATTACAATACCAGTCTCTGAATACATACATGCTTTTTTACAAGGTTTAGGCCTACTCTCTTACCCATACATACATGAGTGCCGTTGATACCTATTACACAAAATGTTATAATAATACTAAAAGGTATATCTCCTTAATCTACACTACTCCATTTGAGGTTACTACTTGCACTTGTTATCCACTACCTATGTATCATAAAAATAATGCATTAAGGATAAGGCTTAGTGGTGTATTCAATGAAGTGTGCAATAAATATGTATTTTATTTTAGTCATGATCACACATGATATGTTTATGATACAATGTACAAGCTAATAATATAGGTTTACATTTACTCATTCAGAATTCTTTTTATTAATCTACATCCAATAATTTATCCTTATATTCTCTCTTCTTATTCTAGTTCATAGTTGGGTTATCTCTACTTTAGTGCCCTTTAGTGTTTCCAAATGTTTTCTTATAGTGTGTCACTTATTACTAATGTAGATCATTTATGCATCGTTACTTGTACCACTTATATTTATATATGTTTTTCACTCCGTGATGATCACATAAGTTATGTTTATAAGATAATGTATCTAATGGTTATATAAGTATTCATTAATGCATCCATACTATGTTTAGATGTTTTGCACATAATCATTAATTTATAAAATTTCCTTACTGTAGTCTATAGGTCAGTAAGAAGTTATTCTTATCATTATTATCTTAGTATATTTTATGACTTCATTGCTTTGTTACAATGTGCCCTCATTAATAATTTAGACTACTTGTACTTAATTTTGTACATCCATTTCATGACATTAATTTCTTGCTACCTCATTTGCATTATCACTAATTTGCATGTCTTGTTGTTATTCTCACATCATTTCTACCTTTCTATTTATCTTAACTTACTTACCAACTTTTTAGCCCATACTTATTATGGCACATCTCGATGCTTAATAATTGGAATTATGAGTTATGCAGTAGTCCACATTTTGGACCTACTCTACTACTGCACCAACATTATACGAGCTTTATTGTGCAGTGGCCCTAATGGACCTACACTGCTACTGCACCAGCCTTAGTTAAATTGTTATGCAATGGTCCATATCTTAGACCTACTTTACAATTACACCCGTGTTAAGAGAAAGATTGTGCAATGGCTATATTGGACCTACACTTCGACTGCACCTGCATTACCAAAATTATTTTGTGGCTACTATGGTTTCCCAGTTGATCGGTCAACCTTTGTAGTAGGTGTCTAGATTATATGGACTACCACTTCTTTTACTAGCATTATTTGTAATGTACTAACTTTTTTTTTATGTTTCACGTATGTTAAGTACATTCTGACATTTACAATTTTACATCCTTAGAACATGTAATCCATCTTTTACCTTTTCTTATCACATTACGGGTTAATTCTCATTTCTTAATTTATTTTTTATTTACAAACCAACTTAGTCATTTATGTCAAGTCATCACACATACTTGCTTATACACCTTTCTGATGTTACTTTATGCGACAATGTCCCTTTCTTTACTTTACATCTTATCTATGTGTCTATCTATCAAGTCTATCTTAAGTCCTCACTTATGCTCACCTTATCTTGTACATGTATTACCAAGTTACTTAAAACCTATACACTCCTACTTACTTTTATTTACTCATTTCCATTTACCATTTTAATTAGCATTTATTCTTGTTATATCAATATTCATTTCTTAATTATTCATACAAGAGTTAACATAATTTATCACTTTTAGCCATCTTGCTGATTGACCTTTTCTTTACTCTACATGTCTATGCTTTTGCCTTATTGTATTTCACATTTCATTTACACCACTATATCATATAAGTTTGCCATAATGGGACCTGCATTTAACACACACATAACCATACACTATGCACACTTACTTTGGGTCACAAACTATTCGGCTACTAATATTCCTTTTACTTAACTCATTCTATTTTATGCCACTCATTTTATTCATCATAATGCTTTCACATTTAGCACTCAGTTATGCCTTGTTTGTACATATTTCTTAGCTACTCCAATGCACACACACACTCTTACCATTTGGCTATGAACACATGCAATGCATAAAAGTTTTGATTTCATGAATAGTACTTTCTAAGGTATGAATAGTGGTTCCTCAGTGATCGAGTCATACTAGGAAGGCCAAGAGGTGTATTCGTCATAAAACTTTGATGGGCAAAACAATGATGAAAATGAGTAGTTATCACTTTTCACTAAACCAATAAATTATTTTACGTTGATATCTAGTGAATAGTGACCTTAGTTTCCCCCATGCTAAAAAATGCCTAAGGTGTGTTTAGACTGACCCAAAAATAGCATACCATAAAGGTAAAAAATTCTAAATAGTTTAATGGTGGTGAAATTAGAATTTTTTGAGGTCGATTGATATTTAATTGAAATTTCTTAATTATATGAGTGAATAGTTAACCTAGTTTCTTCAAAATTTTGGCCCGAGATTTAAGAGGTCCCTTAATTAAGGAATTCATTAATTTTTGGCACTAAAAGCATAATTTTTGGACACCTCTATGATTTATTTTACATTTTTGAATTTGAAACATATATAGGGTTAATTAGGGCTGTCTAATCACTATATAGTGCGATCAGAGCCATCTATCACCATAATATAAAAGTGGTTATGTGTGTGCATATGCATAGTAACAAAATACACTTATCTTCCTCCTAAAAACCCTCCAAGCCAATGCCACCCACCACTTCTCTCTCTCTGTCTTTTCTTCCTTTCTTACCTGAAATCCATCGAAAACCTTCAAATTTTATATAAAAATCGATCCTTATAATGTCTAGATTCTGATTCCAGCGTTAATTTTATGAGAAATAGAGGTTTTAATCTGAATCAAGAGAATATAAAGTTTAGGGTTTTAAACCCCCTAAATTGAACGAGGCCCTGAATCGACCCCAGATTATTTTTCTAGATAACTAGAGATGCTTTAGATCATGGTTATACTTTTATTTTTTAATTTGGATATGTATACATTTTTTAAATTTGTGGCCGATTTGGAAATGTGTCTTCTAGATATGGACTAGAATGTAAATGGTATAAATGCACATAATGTTATATAATCAAATAAATAAATAGCTATAAGTAATAACTTGGCAATTAGGAAATGACTTAACTTTAATGTCATAATTAACCTATTTTAAGGTAATATAACTTAATAAAGATATATATACATTTAGACATGTAAGAATGAGTTGAATAGACATAAGCTTGTACATTTGAATAATTGATGCTAAGATGACATCCTAAAATGGTTAACTAGTAATAACACGAGTAAAGGATTAATATGAATGTTAGGTGACACGTTTATTTTTGAATATATATATTCCATGAATGCATATACATATGTGCACATATTTTATCAAATACACCACTAAGCATTATGCTTAGCGCATTATTTTTCTTGATGCGTAGGCTATAGATAAGTCTAGTTTTAGCTTTAGCCTTAAGGTAGTAGTGCTGCTTGGATAACTTATTTATTGGTATGATTTTGTACATCTTTTGTGTGATGTAATTGTACTTAATGGCACTTATATATAGGTATGTAGGGATTGTGTCCAGTACAGTGATGTATATATATATAGCTTATCAAAGCACTTTGTTCATATAAACTTAACAAGCAAATTCTAGTAATGCATGACTATTATGTAATTTATGCTTGATGTTAGGATTGTAATTCTTATTGTGATAGAGATATGATTGATGATGTTATGTGTTGATTTATGATGATGGAGGGTCAGAAGGACCTAGGAGACTGAGTTTGAGTTTGTGACTATTATAAAAGTGTTATTTTCATATGTTTATTTTGAGACAAGTCACCGAAAAGCTGTTATGCTATTGAATTTTTGTCAAAATGTAACAATAGGACCTTTAGCAATTATATTCATGATACTAATCTTAAAGCAACACATGGGTCCTAGATGCTCATGTTGTAAGCATACATCATGGTAATGGGAAGATAATTTCATAATTAGTTAACATGCCCTCTCTTATTCGGGCTAGCAACAGTTTGGGTAGGAGGTGTCACAATGTACCATCCCTCAGTCGGATCCGACTACTAGGTTAGGTAAAGGGTGTCACATTAGGTGGTATCAGAGCCTAGTTTAGGCATTCCTAGGCTACATATGAGTGCTATAGGGTTCATATTTATGCATATATCACACAATTTTGAACTGCTTGAGGCTAATATTTTTTTTCTTGATATAGATCAAATATAAGAGATCAAAGGTCACCTGCTGGTGTGAAGGAGGTAGAGAATCATGCTCCTATCACTATATAAGAGCTAGCAAGTTTAGTAGCACCTACGCCTAGTGATATAATGTAGCCAGCACTAGCACAGCCTATACAACTTACACTAGTGCAACTAGCCTTAACACAGCAAATGGTGGATATATTCAAATAGGTTTTAGTGGCTATTACTCCTCTTCCACCACTAGCACCACAGCAGCCATAGGCCCTTTAGAAAACCTACCTGAAATTAGTGAAAAAGATAGGTGCGATTATTTTTTAGGCATAGATAGGGATGATTCAACAATAGCAGAATACTAGCTTAAAAGAATAAAGAGAATATATTAGAGCAGTTGATGTGTACACCAGAAGAGGGCTTAATCTATACCACATCCTTAATGCAAGAAGAAGAGTTTTGATGGTGGTAGAAAATTTTGGTAAGGAAGCTATCAATAGAAATTACCTAGGAATTCCTCATTCAAGAGTTTAAGAAGAGGTACATTATAGAAGGCTACCTAGAGAAAAAGAGGCAGTAGTTTTAAGTAGAGAGGTAAATTGATACCAAAGTATGAGAAGAAGTTTGCTCGGCTTAGTAGGTATGCAACATCTATTGTATCCACTAAGGAAGAGTAATACCGGAGGTTTAAGAAGGGCCTTAATATCGACATTAGATTATAGGTAGTTGTTAATAAGATCTTAGAGTTTTTTTTCACTTATTTTTGCTACATAAATTATAGAGGATATACTTAAAAAAGAGGCATAGGAATTTCTAAAAGAAAAGGTCCTTCATAGTGGGCTAGACAAATTCAGCACTAGAGTTTAGCAAGAAGAAAAAAGGAGGCCTCAGTACATCAACAACTCAAAGATCATGCCCAGTAGGGCAGTTCAAACCTTGTCAACAATAGAGGCCAACCACCAATGCTCTAGTCTCTATAGATAGGAGTACATTTCTAGTATGTGGTACCTGTGGTAGGAAACTTAAAGGCATATGTTAGAGGTCAGTCATACGAGTTTGTTATAGATGTGGCTCTAAAGGCCACTACTAGAAGAACTGTCTATTAATGCTAGGCATAGCTAACTCCTCTAGGTTTTGGGCTTTTTCACCAACTCTAGCTAGGAGCTAAAGGGAGATTAAAGTAGATAAAGTAGGAACTAGTTAGAGGCCTCAAGTAGAGAACAACCAAAAGACTGAGGCAAGAGCATTGGCCTGCCAATATACAATCCAAGCCAAAGAAGAGATAGACTCCCTTGATGTGATTACTGGTACCTTTTATTTATTTGACTCCTTTATTTTGACACTAGTAAACCTAAGATCCACACACTCCTATGTATAGCATAAGATAAAGGTCTTCAGTCAGAGCCATTCAACACTGAAATTATTGTCAGTAACTTAATAAGATAGTATGTGATAGTGAACCAAGTGTATAGAGATTGTCTTTTAACTATTCAAGGACACACCTTCCCCACTAACTTAATTGAGTTACCTTTTAGTGAATTTGATGTCATATTGGGCATGGATTGGCTATCCAGACATAATGTAATAGTATACTATAGATAAAAGAAGCTCTCTCTAGATAGTAAAAAGGAGAAGAAATTATAATAGTATGTGAAAGAACCAGTTTTTTTTATCTAATGTAATCTTAATAGTAGCAGCGAGAAAACTAATCCAAAATGGTTGTTAAGCATACATAACACATGTAGTTGACACTAAATAGAAAGGGCCTAGCATTAGTCAAATACCAATAGTGGTAGAATTCCCTGATGTCTTCCCAAATGAATTGCTAGGGTTACTACTAGAATGTGAGATAGAGTTTGCTATTGATGTGTATCTAGGTACAACACCTATATCAATATCCTCTTACACAATGGCACTTATAGAGCTAATAGAACTAAAAGTGTAGTTACAAGAGTAGTTAGATAAAGGGTTTATCAAACCTAGTATCTCACCCTAGGGAGCACTAGTGTTTTTATAAAAAAGAAAGATAGTTCACTATAATTATGCACAGACTACAGATGGCTTAATAAGGTGACTACTAAGAATAAATACCCACTACCAAGAATTAATGATTTGTTTAACTAGTTGATGGGGTTTAGTGTCTTCTTTGAAATTGACTTGAGATCGAGGTATAATCATCTCAAAATAAAGGAATTTGACATCCTAAAGACAACTTTTTATACCATGTATGAACATTATGAGTTCTTAGTGATGCCATTTGGGCTAACAAATGCTCTTATAGCATTCGTAGACTTGATGAACTGGATATTCTAACCATACCTTAACCAATATGTGGTGGTATTCATCGATGACATCTTGGTGTATTTTAGAGGAACATGAACAACACCTTAGACTGGTGCTACAAACATTAAGAGAGAAGCAACTATATGCCAAGCTAAGCAAGTGTGAATTCTAGTTGAATAAAGTGGCATTTTTGGGACATAGTATTAATTAAAGGAATCAAGGTGGATCCTAGTAAAATTAATGCTATGCTAGAATGGAAACCTTAGAAGAATGTGATAGAGATCAAAAGTTTTTTAGGGTTAGCTAGATATTATAGATGTTTTGTTGAGGGATTCTCTAAAATTGTAGCTCTCATGACATGCCTATTTAGAAAAGATGTGAAAATTTTCTAGGATAAAAAATGCAAGGAGAGTGTTGATAAGTTAAAAGCTATGTTAACAGAAGCCCCAATACTTACACATCTAGAACATGGGAAGGAGTTTGTTATCTATAGTGATGCCTCACATAATGGACTTAGGTGTGTACTAATGCAAGATATTAAAGTAGTGGCATATGCATCCAGACAACTAAAATCACATAAAAGAACTATCCTACTCATGAATTGGAATTGGAAGCCATTATTTTTGCTTTGAAAATATGAAGGCACTATTTGTATGGTGAAATGTTCTATGTTTACATAGACCGTAAAAGCCTAAAATATTTGCCTACCTAAAAAGAGTTGAACTTAAGGCAGTAGAGATGGATGGAACAGATTAAAGAGTATGAATGCCTAATCGACTATTATCCTGGTAAGGCAAATATAGTGGTAGATACATTAAGTTGAAGGCTTTTATACAACCTAAAGGCAATGAATGTCTAGTTACAATGCTAAGAAGCTGGGGCCTTGCTAGCTGAACTATAGGTAAAACTTGACATGATGCAACAAGTGAAGCAAGCACAATAAGAGGATGATTAGTTATAGCATATAATAAGCTTGATCAAAGAGGGGAAGTTGACTGAACATGAAATTAAAGTGGATAGATGCCTATAATATTATAATAGACTATGTGTACCTGATAGAGGGGACATCAAGAGGTAAATATTATAGGAAGCACATAATGCCTTATATGTTATACAGCTCAAAAGCATAAAAATGTATCAAGATCTGCAACCTTATTACTAGTGGCTAGGAATGAAAAAGGACATAGCAGAGTACGTGACTAGATGTCTCACCTACCAATAAGTGAAGGAAAAACATTAAGTTCCTTTTAGATTGCTTCATCCAACAGCAATACCAGATTAGAAATGGGAACAAGTCACTATGGACTTTATAATAGGATTGCCTCTGACAAGAAATAGATGTGGTGCAGTATGGGTGATTGTAGACAAGTTGACAAAAACAACACATTTCATTCCGATGAGAATGGATTATTCCTTGGAGAAGCTTGCATAGCTATATATCGATGAAATTGTCAGACTACACGGAGTTTTAGCATCCATTATTTCAAATTGAGACTTGAGGTTCATAGATAAATTTTGGAAAAAGTTGTACGATGCCTTAGGTGCTTAATTTACTGTTAGTATAGCATTTCACCCACAGACTGTAACGCCCGAATGCCGAGGCTCAAGGAATAATACTCGAGACCTAGAAAGTACGCTAGAGTGCTGAGTCACCTTTATAAGGCCTGAGGTAAGGTACACTATCCCTTAAACTTTATGAGGCTTAAAAAGGGTGAAAATGAATGAATTTAAAAATTTAGTAGAACCAATAAATTATTTCGAGCTGTAAGCTAGTGGGTCATAGGCTCAGATTGAGTCGAGTAAAGAATGGCCCGGGATGAGCCTGAACGGACATAAAAATATCATACCCTGAAGGTTAAAAATTGTAATAAGGTTAATAAAGAGGGAATTTTAATTTTTCTAGGCTGTTTGAGAATTTTTCAGTATTTCGGTAAAATTGCGATTTTTGCTAGCCTATTTCCCAAAGGAATTTGGCCATGAAATTTTGCATGCCCCTAAATAAGACTATTTTAGGATTTCAAGAACAAACACAATGATTTTTGGAGGTCCGAGTGAATTTTTGAATTCTACGAAATTCTATCGAGAAATCGAGATTTCCAAAAATTTGGTTTGCCTACTTCCCGATGGAATTTTGCTGTAAAATTTTAGGAGAATCTAATTAGGACAAAATGAGGATTTTAGGAATAAACAACACAATTTTTTGATGAC